>SNQJ01S0307037.1:0-10105 GCA_010110895.2 Picea sitchensis | reverse complement strand
TGCTTTCCACAAGAATAAGGCTAAAAAATCACGCAAGACATTAGCTCCACTCTCCATGTCTTTTACCAGGGTAGAAATCCTTGCATTACAACAAGAGCTACAAGACAATCCATCATAACCTCCAACTTAATGTTCCTCTCTAAGGTTTACTTACATAGCACAAACCTTAACATTTCACAAGTGTAAACCCTAGCATCACACAAGAGAAAACTCTCCAAGAACAACTAAGATGTCCCTCTATCTACTTGCCTTCTCCTAAGGTTTCCTCATGAACCCTATTGTCTTACTTCCTAGAAGAAGTCTCCAAGACCATTACAAAGAAGAAATTACAATGATGATTGAGACATGACAACCGTCTATCCTCCCTTTATATATATAATAGATGAGGGAGGCTAACATATAACAAGGACATGTGTCCATACAAGTAACCAATGAGGCAACCACACATGAAGTTCTCTACAATACATGGATGTACAAGTATCGTACTAGGGTTTCTCTAATTCCCCAGATGAAATTACCTCTAAGCACAAGCCTCCTAGGGCTCAATGCCCCTCCTCCAAGATGGTGCACTCTATAAAAAGTTGTTAGTCCCACACTCCTCTTCCATGGTGGTATCCAAGTGTCTTCATGCAAGGCATTCCTTGTCCAATTGTGTGACACATGTCCTCTCATAATCCCAATGCTTCTCCAATGTGTGCCAATATGGTCATTAAGGCTCCAATACTCCTCCTCGACATAAGTGTCTAGGTCACAACCAAATTCCATGAAGTATGCTTCTTAACCCAAGCATTCTTAAGCCAAGTTCCCAACCTTTAAAGTGGATATCACAATCACAATTTCATAGGGTTAAGTTCCCTCTTCCAAGTGCTTGATGCTCCTCCTCCTAGGTAGGTACCCCCCAATCTAGCAACCAAATGCCCCATTTTGTGCACCTAATCGGTTAGTCATCATGTCGATGAAGGTAACAACCTCTTACGTAAGGGTGTTGTGTCACTACTCTAACCAAGGTCAATAATCCACCCAAACTGAGCCATCCACATGTCCATGAAATGCCACCAGGGGGCTAGGAGACATAACACTCTCCCAGGAAGGTGAAAACACTTTTGGAGTAACCCTAAAAGCTAGTGCTCCCTCTTTATGAGGAAAGTCTTTTTTGTGACACATGTAAACTCACTCTGGATCTAGAACCTATAAATCCAGTTCTTATGTAAACTGATTCAACACTCCCTCGTCATGATACAACATCGTACATATTATCCAAGAGTAATAACCACAAGTAAAGGTCTCCACACCTCAACATCTAAGGAATCATTTCTCACAAAACTATGACTATCTCCAAGCAATATGTAGCTTGGCATCCAAACCATGAACACGCAAGGATAATACAACATATACTCTTGATTTACACCACCAAACCAAGCTACACACTTTTCACTTCTGTTAAGGTTCCAAAAGAGTAATGGCCATCTATCAAGCCGAAGGAACAAAATTTTGGACCATTGTTTCTCATTAAACTCTAGAGTTGCTCCAAAACAGGAAAGACATCAACCGTAACCTATCAAAATTCCATCCTCCCTCAAGTCATTATCACGTCGTAAGAATTTTTGGCACCACATCAAGAGATGAACAAGATATCTTGCAAAGACAATCACATCTCTAGCAAGACTAATAGATATGGATTAGATCTATCAAAGTCACAAGATAAACTCTACATACATCTCAACTCATCAATCCTAAAATAAAATCTTTTGGAAAAGTAGCAACAACCCATAAAGGTTCATCTCAAGCACCTCAAAACGTTTTGTAGCTAAATTAGAAACCTCAACAAGGTCACATCCCTCTTACTAACAAAATCCTCAAGGAAGAGTATCATCATGGCCAACTTCCTATACTTGAGAGAATCCAACAACCATTAGTTGCAAGATTGGAATCAATCATCGATTCCACCACCATAGGTTTTGAACCTATCTCCAAGTTAGGTCTTCCACACCCTTCTTCAATTCCAAACCCTCCAAGACAATAGTACATATATGAATAATACAACTTGAAAGATACACTCTCTAAGGTCAAGTATAGAGTACAAATGTACAAGCTCACCCATACCTTCAATGTTACACAAGCTATCACATCCATGATCAATATGTCCACATTACAAGATGTACAACCAATACTATACCCAAGGGATAACGCCATAAGATCCCTCCATTTGTAACATTCACTGAAACTAAGCATGGTTGACATTCTTGTAGACCCTTGAGTTACAACTCAACCAAAATAGATCAACCAACAATTTGAAGTTTGTCACATAATGAATCAACGCATCTCAGGCTCCAAAAATCAACAAGCAATCAAATGGTTGAGCATGGCCATGATAAGCATCAATTCATTCAAAGCACTAACATGTACTAGAACAATTTAGCCACCTATCGTAGGTATTCATGGGAATCACACCCATTGAAATATAAATCACATACCAAACATTAACGAAGTAGGTCCTCCACATGCCATAGGTGAAACCACACTTGCATATACTAAAACAAATCAACCACTTATCACATGTCTCCCTAGGCATCACATCCACTAATTTTTTTTTTGTGTCGACCATCAACGAAGTAGATCTGTCACCTATCATAAGCAAAGACACACTGAAATCCCTCGAAACAAACCAACCACCTATAATAGGTCCTCCTTGACATCATGTATGTTGAAAATAGATACATGGCATCCATAATTAAGTAGTGACACATTGGTATTCACTATAAAAAATTAGCTACCTATCACAATTCCTCTTAGTCATCTCACCTATTGAAAACATATCCATACTAGACATCAATAAAGTAGATCTATCACCTATCACGAGTGAGAACACATTGGCATCCACCAGAACAAACCAACCACTTATCATAGGTCCTCCTGGGCATCTCACTTTCTAAAATAAGTGCATATCAACCAGCAATCAAGTAGATCTATTACCCATTACAGGTGAAAATGCATTCTCATCACAAGATAAATTAGTGTTTCAACCCATCAAACCCTTCATGAGTCAAAGTGTTCATCTCAAGCACACTAGGGTTTCACCAACCAACAACCACTATGAATTATAACAATTGAGATACCTAGCCTTGAAATCAATAAGAAGACAATCTTAATGCAATTGGCTCTGATACCATGTGGAAGTTATACGAATTTGGCAATTAATGCAACTCTCTAAATTTCACCTTGATTTTGAGGTTTCACATATCTATTATTTATGTACTTTTAAATTTAGGCCACATCTAAATATTAAATTGCAACAATAATACTTCACTTCCCTTCAACAAAACTTCACTCGACAACTCAAGAGAATAAATACTACAAGAGTTTCCTTCAATACTGCAATGCTACAACCCCTATGACACACTTTTCAAGGCATGTAACAATTCTGATTTCTATTATTACATTAGACTATAACAATAGTAGGTCTTCTCCTTGATTGTCGAGATATGTGTTAAATCACTTAACGAATTAACTATATGTTATGTCAAATTAACATGAACAACAAGGGATAAAATCTACTCAACCATGAAGATAACATAAGTTGAAAATTGAATATGCAAGTACACAAAATGTGGGCAGTTGGAAGCTTCATATACATATAAAACTTGAAGTACAAGTACATACCATAGCTTTATCACAAAGCTCGTACAAGTCAATATCTCAAAACCCCAACCAAGGAAACCATAAGAAATCCTTGGCCACCAACTCATGCTTGCTAGGAATCACTCCCAACCAAAGCTGGTTACTCCACCAAATATCCTTGACATGATAACATCAACGCTGGTGTGTCCTCTTTGGCACATACACCAAGCTTGTATCACATAAGATCTCCACTCTAGTGCTCTTGACTTCTTAAGGTTTTACAAACCCTAGCCATGTTGCATCCCATGAGTACATGGCAAGACAACTCTAACACTAGTCTTAAATTATACATGTCCATCTCAGAGCTTAAGTCCTCAAAACCCAGGTCTTAAAGTACTCTTACATCATCAAAAGCACCAAGACCTCTATGGAACATCAATATTTCAATAACCAAGTCTTATTCAAAATAAGGCATCACACCAAGCTCAATACTCATGAAGGTAGGCTCTCCATGATCTTTCCTTGCCCTCGATTCATCCTATAAGAACAAGGCTCCAAAATTATGCAAGGTGTTAGCTCCACTCTCTGTGTCTTCCACTAGGGTAGAAACCCTAGTACTACAACAAGAGCTACAAGACAATCCATCGTCAACACCAACATTGTGTTTTTTTATAGGGTTTACTTGCATAATGCAAACCCTAACATCTCACAAGAGAAAATTATATGATCTCATAGGATAGAACCTTAATATCACACAAGAGAAATCTCTCCAGGAACAACTAAGAAGTTCCTTTCTCTTCTTGTATTCTACTTGGGGTTCCTCATGAACCGTAACATCTTGCTGCATACGAGACATCTCCAAGATTATTCAAAGAACAAAGTACAATGACAATAATGATATGACAAAGCTCTCTCCTCCCTTTATATGTATACAATGGGTGAGGGAGGCTAACATAAGACAAGGATATGTGTCCATGTAAGTAACTATCAAGGAAACCCCACATGGAGTGCTCTATAATAGAAGGATGTATAACTGTCATACTATGGTTTATCTAATCTCCAAGCTGAAATTCCCTCTAAGCACGAATCTCCTGGGGTTTAATGCCTCTCCTCTAGAATGGTATGCTCTCAAACAAGCTATTAGTTTGAGTCTTCCTTTCAATAATGGTATCCAAGTGTCCTCATGTAAGGTGTGTCCTCATGTGCTCTCATGTGCCTAATTCTCCTCTTAGGTGTGCCAATGTGGTCACTAACCTCCAATGATACTCCTCGACATATGTTTCCAAGACAACAACCAACCTGTGTGAAGTATGCTCCTTTAGCCCAAGCATCCTAAAGTCAAGTGCCTAACCTTCAAGGTGTCTATCACATATTCCCAAGCTCTTGGGGATATGTGTCCTCCTCTAAGTACCTAGTCCTCCTCCTCATAGGTAGGTACCTCCCATAATTGAGCAACCGACTCCCCCATTGTTTGCACCCAATGGGTTATTAATCATACCAATCAAAGCAACAACCTTTTAGGTAAGGTTGTTATGCCAACACTCTAACCAAGGGTCTAAGCCATCCATATGTCAATGAAATGTCACCAAGGAGATATGAGTCCTGACACTCTCCTAGCAAGGTGAAAACACTTTGGAGTAACCCCAATATCTAACAAAAAGGGGGGGGGCATGTATCCAATACCCAAAACTAATGAACAAGGCATTAAAACTTTCAAAAAATATTTTGCAATCTCATAACACTACAAGGAAAAGACCTTATAGTGGAGGTTTTTAGTGTTACACAATTGACAAAAAACCCTCCGCTAAAACATTTGTTTTTGGTAGTGGATGTTTTTTGTGGAGATTATAACGAAACTTCATTATAACTAAAAAAATATGGGTGGCCAAAGGTTTTAACATATGTTTTTATAGGCGGTGCGCTTCATGGTGTATACGCATCGGTGCGTTCTCAAACTTAAAGCACTGGTTCTTACATTTCACTGAAAGCATTGGGGCAGTCAAAAAAATATTGGGGCATCGATGCTCTTCGAAATAATAGCGCATCGGTGCTTTAATAATAACAATGCACCGGTCGAATCTATGATACCATGCACCGTTGCGTTACAAGACAAACCCGACCGATGCATGAAATTTAGAATGCATCGATGTGGAAGTCTGATACAGAAGCATCAGTGCGTCGTTTTAATTCAACACACTGGAAGACCGTTTTTTACTATTATAATTGTTGTTGTTAAAATAGTATTACGATCAGTGTTGGTTTATTGTATTACAACACCGGTGCACATTTTATTACAACGCTGATGCTTTTTAGCATTAAACACACCGATGTTCATTTTCTATTTTTAGAAACATTGACCCGTGATAGTGCAATTATTGTTATTTTTTTATTCCATTGTTCATAAAAAATTTGACATATATATTATAATAGTATTCATATAAATTAAATTTTGAGTAGTGCATTTGGATATGATGTTTGGATTAATTTGTTACATCATCACATTTCACATCTCTTCCTTATAATATTTAATCATCCATATATTTAATCAATGATGTAACATTTCACAACGACATTGGACAATGCAATAGAATGAAATAAAACTTATTTTTATCATATATGAATAAGAGCCTCTTTGTCATACAAAATGGGACACTTATTGGTAACCCCTTGTCTTTCAATTGGGACACTATGTCAATTACATTAAACAAAATGTCTAATTTTCACAGACAATTATTTCAAAAAATACAACAACTTGCATTGATATCCAAATATATTGATCATCATTCTTTGTTGGAACTGTTGTCAGTGCTCGAGCTACTTCCATGACTTGGTTTATTTGGCTGAATGTTTTTATGATTGCCTCGATTCTTTTCCTTCTCTTCAAGTTCCATCTACAAAAATAAAAATAAAGTGTAATGAATGTATCTACATTGGTGAGAATAATGAAAATTGAAATAAATAATATACATGAATGTAAATTAAAAAGTGACATACCATAGAAATAATTGAGTCCTGAATGATACACATTCTTTCGAAACCAAATCTCATGCCCTTTGTCAACAATTCTTCTGTTGACATATTTCCATACTTTGTTTCCTGCAAGTTTTATACTCCATAATAAATCATAGATTTAATATAAATGATTTTTTTTGTTCCATTAATTATAAAATGAGAGAAGTAAAACAATATAGATACTTACAAATTCTACAATTAATTTTTGATATGCCAACATATACTCACAGCCCACACTTAACCCAATGTCAATCAATTCTTTTGATGGCTCTTCTATGTATGTTAGCACTTGTTTGAAGACATTCAAGGATGGTTGTTGTAAAAACAACTTAAAATATACAAAAATGAAATCTTAGATTGTTATAAGGAAATAACAATTACTCACAAACTTTGCTATCAACCCTTTTCTTCCTTGTCGTCCTGTTTTATGTGCTGAATGAGTTCTGTTTTGTTTCCTTTTATGCAAGAAAATACTTGAAAATTAATATTTAATGCTAAATTATTTATTTATATGTACCTATAGAAAAATTCAATGATTTCATACATTTGAAGCATGTTATTGTTGAGATGGCTCCTCGTGCGATGCAATTATGTCCATTTCTTTAACCATCTCCTTGTACACTTTTTTGGACATTCCCACTCACATATTTCAGATATCAACTCGTTGATCCTTTGGAATTTTCATAATCTTCCTGAAAAAAGTAACACGACAATAAACTATTTTTATATTGATATATGAAAACTAAATATAACAAAATTGATATTAATAAATGAATGTTTTGTAATAATATATACATATTCTAGAAACACATTTTTAGGAATATTACTTTTTTAATGATTCTTTTTTGTTGTTGTATGTTTTTGCTATTGCAAGTCTAACAGGTCTCATTGACCATTGCTTTGGAAACGCTTCCTGTAGTTTAGATATAACCTGGTTCTTGGAATCATTGGATTGATTTCTATATTGTAAGTGGAAAATATGTCTATACGTTCGTTCCACTATATCCCTCATAGTTTTGTAAAAGTTCCCCCCTTTCATTAACCTCCAACAACACTCTAGATGAGCTAAGGACCAATTCATCATCATTTACATCTTCTATAATTTTTATTTTCTTAGGATGACATTGCGTTCCTTCGTTGTTGGTCCCTGTAGAACATTAAACATATGTGAATTAATAGATTGTTTGAAACATGTTATTTAATATTCTTAAGTATATTATTAATGAAAATTCAAAAAAGAACTCATATTGAATGGTATTTTTTCATTCACCTGATTCATCATTTTGCAATTTTTCCATCAAATTTTTACGCTCTTCTGCACTTAGATCACAAAGAATCTTCTCGATCATCCTCATTTTGTGGCTGTGCATGACACACACTAACTAATCCGTATTAGTTAAACTTACATGTAGTTCAAACACATTAATTTTGTATAGAATTTATAAAGAACTTGCTTTTTTGCTTTTTTGGATGTGTTATCATTTCGCCGATCAGAATTTTTGTTACTTGAACTATTCTCACACATTTTTTTTTTATCAATATACAACATGTACCATTCAATATAGAAGCTATTAAATATATTTTATAAATAAATCACATAATTTTCAGCTAAAAAAAAAAATCTGGTTTCCGGTGCATTTGAATAATATGAGAGTACCAATACGTTCGATATAGGAAACAGACCGACAAGATATATATTTTTTAAATACTTTAAATTACAACGGTGCAATATGTATCGCTAACAACACCGCGACTAGAGTAAAAATGAAAACAAAAAAATAACTGAAAAAATACACACCGATGAACATTTAAAAAAAAAAATATGTTACATCATTTATGGTGCGCTTTATCAGTAAGCGCACCGATGCATTATAGTCAAATCAACGCATTGATAACCTGAAACCGTTTAAAAATAAAAATGTGACAGGGCCGTCAGGGTTTGGATCCGATGCAATAAGTGGTCCCCTTGCATCACATGCCAAATGCCTTATATATAGAAACACAAATCCATCAAATCTAAAATGGATAACATGAAAAGCCCTAATTGTGAAGTGATAGAGGGAGTTAAACCCTAATGTGAAATTTTGCAGTCACATATGCAAGAAGAAGCAAGGGTTAAAGGTAAGTAAAAATTTTTATTATTCAAATCAACAGTTAAATTTAAAATTTTTACTATTCAGGGTTTTGAGTGAATCATAAAACCTTTCAAATTCTAATCTTCTAAATAATTTTGTTATTCCAAAAGGGTGTGAGTGAATCACCATACCCTTCAAATTCCGATCTTTTGAATAATTTTGTTGTTCCAAAGTATTATGCTTCTCGAGAGTGCTTCTCGGTAAGTCTCTCTTGCAAATCTCTCTGTAAATTTTGGAAAAATAATGAAATAATGAATAGTTTAATACTATTTAAAGGACTTTATAAAAAAGGTTTTGAGTGAATCACCATACCCTTCAAATTCTAATATTCTGAATAATTTTGTTGTTCCAAAGTATTATGTTGCTCCATAGTGCTCTCCGGTATGTCTCTCTTGTAAATCTCTACCCTGTAATTTTTGACAAAATAATGAAATAATGAATAAATTTTTACTATTTAAAGGACTTAATGAAATTAGTTTTTTGAAAAATAAATTCCCACACATTTTTCAATTGTAAAAAAACAAAGTCTCGTTTTTTTTTCTTAAACTTTTTCGAAACACTGGTGCCTTTATTAATAGAACGCACCAGTGCGTTTGTTTATACAAAGCACTAGTGTGTTTGTTTATACAAAGCACCAATGCGCTAAATATCATATAATTCTTTTTTATTTATTTGAAATCTTGAGAACCGATGCGGTTAGTAATTAAACGCCCCTGTGCTTTATATTGTTATAGACGCACATGTGCGTTGTGTTTAAATAAATGAATCGTTATGCTTTAAATTTTATTTGAATTTTTATTTGCACACAAAATATTATATTCATCTTAAATTATCTGTTAGGACGCATCCACATGACTTGCAATACTTCATAGTATACATTTTTCGCTTAAAGTTGCCTTATTCTTAAAAAATTATTGTTGATTTTGCTCAAATGCAAGGAGAAAAACTTATAATATCAACTGGTCAATTCTTCAAATTCCAGGCCGTTCCATATTGCTCAAAGTCCATCATGTAGTTCTCCATTTCCATCTCCAGTAAGTTCAGATTTTATTTATATTTCGATTATCTAATTGAATATTTTTATCCATGTCAATCCAAATAAAAATGTATCCAAATTTGCAGGATCCTAATTCAGAATCGAATTCATATGCAGAAAATATTCCACCAGTTCAAAAACATCAGAAGCTCTTATCAGGAGCAACATATCACAAGCAGTTGGTGGATGAAAATGGACAACTGCTTTACCCTGCCAATTGTAACATGTCATCTTCCAGCCTCAGTTATGGGTCAATGATGGTAATAATTGTTTGGTATAATGCACTTTGAACAAACCAATTGCA
>SNQJ01S0307036.1:7413-17518 GCA_010110895.2 Picea sitchensis | reverse complement strand
ACCAGACTGTGTGCAGACCTTCAACGAACCTTCTAGCCTTAGACCACATTGCTCATCACTCTCGATAGTGGGTCACCATCGAGCTGGGACTAAACTCAACCTGGGTAAAGGGATTCCTGACTAGGCTAATGGCTCATAGACAACAAGAAATACTTCATCATAGGTTCCAACTCAAACTAACAACCTACAATCCCTCATTCCCCACATGCTTGTCCCACCCCAGGAAGTGTACCCCTTCTCTGCTCAACAGTCCTTTGGCTGCCCCACTTCCTTTCCAGGCTTCAACAATAGTATGGACAAGAAGTCTCAGAGTCTTGTAGTTGCAGTTTAGCACCTTCAGGAAATCAATTTCCAGCAATTCTCTTACCCAGATAATTTCTCACGGGCCTGACAACCCACCTCTTCTATATCCCATGGGCCTAACAACTCGCTTCTTCAGTCCAACTCCCAATATAACCGACTACACCAATAGGTATGGGTATGGATACAGTTTCAGATACAATGACATGAAGGTGCAGAGGATATCTCAATGAGTGTCTCAATGATGATGAAGTGATTGACTGAATGATGGAAGGATGATGGGAAATCAACTAAGTCCCAACAATATGTATGCATGTCCCTAACGTGACACTTGTCATTTTGGGAGCTACTTTGGCCCACTTGTCCCCATCCTTAGAAATTAGGATAAAATAATTTCTCATACTTTATGATTTAAGGAATATTAATATAATATTCCTTTTTGGCTGAAGCTCTCTAAATATGCCCATTTTATTTACTTTTATCCCCCCCCTTTCCCTAACTAATGGAGTTTAGTCCCCCGTACTCTTTTATCGTGGTCAGTCTACACTTAGTGATGTATTTTATAATAATGCTGAGACATATACAAAAATAGGTTCACTTGCCTTTAACATCTAGGCTCTCTGGCCTAATCATCACAAAACTGGATCACCAGCCTATAAAAATAGCATATACATAAAGACTCCCTGGCCTCAATATCGCGTGCACTTAAGATGTTGCGCGTGATATTCTAGAATGTGCACACTTCATCATTTTACTGCGTAGTATATGCGCGCAGTATGCCATGAAATTTCCATACAAAATGATATCAAACAACTCACCAACATAAGTACATTTACATTTACATTTACAATTGGGTTCAGCCTAGGGAGATTACACCCGAGCTCTAAGAAATTAGCGCCATATTTAAGCATGGTTAGAAGGATTATATAATTGGAGGGGGTGCTAAAATAATAGTGTTTCCCATATCACAGATCATGACCAGATCGATGGCCACGCTTCATTGCAGGGACAGAACGTGCTTGAACGATAAAATTCTTGAGCCATGGAATAAAAAAAGAGATACTTTTGGCCCTTGGTTATGGAAGGAAGCGAAGAACAAGGAAGGAAAGATAAAAAGCGATCTTCGCGAGAGACATAGTAACTGTCACTAAGTCAAAGTGATAAAAAGAGAAGTAAAGATGGAGCAAAGTGTGGAAAAGCAATCCGTTAGCCGAGGAGATCAGGGATGATAGATCAGCAAGGAAGAAGGATCGTGGACAACTCAACAAGCAGAGAAATCCATCATTGGATGCTTTGGAGCACCGCATGAAGAAGAAGGAAAGATAGTCTGGTGAAGCCCAGAAAAAGAGGTCAAGTTGACCTAGGGTTTTAGACACCTAGGGATTTGGTATCTAGGGTTTTGACCTAAGGTTGTCGGTGAGGGATTGTAATGTATAAATAAAGGTCAAGAGGACTCGGGTCGGGTTGGTCATTGAGTATTGGTCTGATATTGTTTTTATAGCTCTGTTGTGGAGGGAGAGGATTGTATTATGAGATATTCAACTATGTGCGAAGGTCAAGTCCCACAACTAGGTGCACAGGAAGTGGAGAAAAAGAGCGAGAAGAAAGAAGATCTGTCAGCTGAGAGCGCAGATAAGAACTATATGCTTTACCTTAATAAATCATAAGCATAGTTTTGTGGACGTAGCCCTAGAGAGAGGGTGAACCATGTATATTTTGTGTCGTATGTGTGATTGATGCCTGGATCTTTGTCATTGTTATATTGTTATTTGCAGTCTTATTTTAGATCAGTTCTATAGCTGCGCAGGATAGACCTAGCTGATAAGTGATATATGAATGTTGTATTGTTGTTGTGATAGATCCACTTGATATTCCCTTGGTTGTAGACATTCTTGTCCTGCAACCCCCCTCTTAGCTTCTTCAGGTGAGATTGCATCTGCTTCGCAGGTGCTGTCAAAAGGGCCAGTAGCTAGGGCTTATTGGTGCGCTCTAGGAGTGAACCTCGGGTCTGCCCTTATGCCAACAAATGGTTCTGTTTTTGGGATAGGAATTTGTGTAAGGGAATTTCAAGGTGGTTCCCATCGATGATAGAGATTCAGAAGTGGATAGAGGATCAAGAGAGGGACTTCACTAAATCCCAAAACAAGAACCCTAAGCTAAGTACTGAAGGTTGGTTGCAGAGACACATCTTCACCGATATTCATGAGATCATCTTTGGAGGAATCCATCAAGATATATATGAGTGGTTAGCTAGGTTATCTAATACCAAGTTCGAGTTCAGATCTATACCTCTCATGGTCTGGACGTCGGAGTTGATTAAGAAGGTTAAGAGAGTCGACAATGCTGTATCAAGGGCTATAGATCACAGGTTTGATAGTACCATTGGAGGGTATATCACTAAATTTGTTGTTGACAAAACAAAATCATATAGCCAGGCTGAGAGATACTTCTTCAAAGGACCCAGAGGAAAAGTTTTACAATTTCTGAAGCTAAGACTCAAGATGTTGTTGCATGAAAAGAACGTATTGAAGATACAATAGATTGGTTGGATCCAAAAAGGCTAATGTTCAAGAATTCAGACAACGACAACGACACAGAACCTGGACATACATGCAGTGGGAAAGTATTTCGAGGGGTTCACCTTGAGATCCCGTTCAAGAAAAACTACGAAGATGAGGGTTTCTACAGTGGAGAAGAGGCAGATCTAACATATGAAGAACATTCAGAACTCACTAGAGCAGAGGAAGAGGAAGATGGAGAAATTTGCCAGAACGATCCATAAACATCAGAAACTACGTAGACCACTAAAGTAAGTAATATCAATCCTTCTGTTATTTCATAAATACTAAGTAATCAGAATATTCCGAATCACTAGAGTCTGCAGACTACTATTACTAGTAGTTCAACATATCCTCAGACATGAAACCTAGGAATCTCTATGGCAGACGCAATGAGGCTCCCTATCTTTAAAGGAGATGGATATGAAGATCCTGATCAACACTGGTTCTTGTGTGAGGCCATATGGAACATTAAAAATATTACCAATGAAGTTGTTAAAAGAAACCAGTTTAGCACTACGTTGAGGAATCGCGCGCTGAGCTGGTACATGAAGCTTGTCCAATGACTTGTGTAGCCTAAGCCACTAAATGAGATCAAGAACGTGTTGGTTTCAGAGTTTAAAAAACCTAAGTCGAAGTCACAGTGTATTACTGAGCTGAAGGAGATCAAACAGAAGGCATCTGAACCTGTTTGGGAGTTCGATCAGAGATTCAAGACCCTAACAGGCCGATTGACTTTTAAGATCCCAGATGAGCAAAACAAAGAATTTTTCATTGCTGCTCTTTTACCACACATCAGAGTTCCCCTGATGTAGTAGAAGATTTCATTGTAGGAAGAATCTTTAGAGATCACCATGAATCTTGAATCAACACCTATGGGAGAATCTAGCTCAGGCATGAGCCAGATCTTGAGCCAGCTGACTAGTTTGTCTCTGCAAGTTGAGGATATGAAGAAGGAAAAGGGGAAGGACAAAAGAGAGGATATTTTGTGTGTAAGATGCATATCTGAAGGTCATGATAAAGAACATTGTCCCCTGTTTCATGAATATTTGGCCTCAGGAGCGCTGAGCCCATTGAAGCAAGTTAACCTGCCCTGGTGTGAAGTATGTAGAAACCGACATCTCCCTGGTGAGTGATACTATATGCATAAGTATATTCAGACACCCAAAAATTTGTACTCCACATTCTGTAAGTTTGTAGGGCATGATGATAGAGATTGTAGGGATTTTGACTTGATGCATGAAATATCAAGAGACATATACAAGATCCAAGGCAAAGTACACCAAGAAGGAAACAATGCATAGTATAATTCATAAGGAAGAGGAAGTTTCAATCCTCATGATGGATACAGAGGACAAGGACGAGAAGGAGGTATGGGTCGAGGTCGAGGAAAAATAATCTGTTACAACTGCCACAACCAGGACATTTGGTGAGCGACTTCCAGAACCCTTGCACAACCTGCAGTTATTGTAATTCCTTCGAGCATGTCATCAAGGACTGTGCTTTGCTGCTAGCTACGCTTCATGAAAAACGAGGACCTCAGAAAAACCCGCAAGTGCAACTGATATATGATTAACCTCATGGAGTAGACCATAGATTCATTGTTATCACTCAAGGAGGTGCTGCTATAGGAGAAGACAGAGCAGCCAAAGGAAAGACTGTAGATGACCACGAAGGCAGGAAAGCTACAGAGAAGAACACAACGTTCCATGCTAATAAAGAAAGACAAATATTTGAGGAGGAAAGAAAAGAGTTCAAAGGAGATCAAGGATCTTCATCAAAGAAACAACCAGAAATCAAAGAATATGGCATGCCTCAAGTGTTTGATTAGTCTGCGTCGCCAACAGAAGGAGAATAGGTAAACAAACTCATGGAATTTTTGTGCACTTGTGTTAAGTTGATTCAAGATAAAAGCATTGTACAAGAATTACAAGATTTAATCAAGAAGTAAGAGCTAGGAAAGATAGACTCCTTACTAAATAGGGCAGTGCACCAAATTGGGAAAAGGAGAAGGACACATAAATAATTACACCTGAATGCTCAAATAGGAGAATATGATATAGACTATGTGGTCCTCGACTTAGGGTCGGAGGTCAATGTCATGACGAAGAAAACCTGGGAACTGATGGGAAAACTGAAGTTCATCTATTCCTCTATTAGGCTTAGAATGGCTAATCAGCAAGCTATCAGCCCATTTGGATGATTGGAGCATGTCCCTATGGATATCAATGGAGTTAGAACCTTTGCATATTTTGAAGTAATTGAAATTGTTGATGACAACTTCCCTTATCCTGCATTATTAGGAATTGATTGGGCCTTCAACAATTCTACTGTTGTTGATCTAAATAAGAGGTGTATGAAATTTGAAAGAGATGGCCTTAGGGTCATTGCACCTTTAGATCTAGATGAGGGTCCTCGATACATAGAGCCTATCAGAGAAGAAGACCATGCATATGAACTGGAAAACATATACAAACTAACAGCTAGACAATAGTATTATATCAGTCCTACAGCCGATGGGAATCTGAGATGGCGAAGTGACAACACATGTTCATCAGACTCAGAAGAAGCACTGGAGAAATGGGAGAACCAAATGTATGCAGTCTCTACTAGAAGATGTGCTAGATTAACCAAAGAGGTTCAATGGATCGACACAACAATGAGTAAATTACTGACATTTGATGGGTTGAACCCTTTAGAAAAATTCTTATCAGAGTTTGAGACAAGCGTACCAACACAATAGAGGTTGTTGGAAATGGATGAGGCCATGAAAGCCACACCAGAAAGATGGTGGGGGATGCACAAAGGAAACATCACAGACTAGACACAATGTCAAACTTTGATTACAACGCAGTTCTTAGCACCAGTAGGAAGATGTGAAGTGAGGTACATAGGTCGAAGTTTCACAAAGGACCATGTGCGAAGCTGCGAAGAGTCTTGGAGTGATATTCCTCAATAATAATGGGTGCACAAATTGATTAACACACTGGACACGATCCCTATCAACTGGTACCTTCAGGAGGAGCTGCGCATCATCACTTCATATTAGGAAGATATGATCCTGAATATTGTAACCACCTTTTTGTTTGAAAGTGAATTTCCTTTAGTAGACCAAGCATTAAATATTGTGAGACATAAAGTATTTAAGGATGCATCTATCCTCCCTTTGGAGAAAGAAGAGGATGAATGGACCGGTGCCATTCCAGAAATTACAAGGAAGTTAAAACATTAATTCCGATGAAGATGATGATCCGAGGAAGGTAAAAATCTCTGAGACAGAAGGCCATAGAAATGTGGAAGGACCGAGAGTTGAGCTTCCATTCATAGGACAACTAATCAAAATAAATAAAGTTAATATTGGGATAGGGGAGACATTGAAGCTTGCCAATGTTGGAGATTATTGGGATGCTTCTACCATTGACAAGATTACAGAGCTATTGCACGAATATCAGGACTTGTTCCTGAACAAGTTCATTGATATGAATGGAATTAAAGAGACCATGGGTGAGATGATAATACCTTTGAAACTAGATACAAATACAGTCAAGATAATACCTTACAGACTAAACTCAAAATACAAGGAAAAAGTGAAGATCGATCTCGACTGAATGCTAGAAGCAGGGATTATTGAACCTGTCGAAGAGTTGAAGTGGATCAACCCTATGGTGATACAAGACAAGAAGACAGGAGAAATCAGGATCTGTGTGGACCTCAGAAAGTTGAATGAAGCCTGTCTGCATGACCCTTTCTCTACACCATTCACAAACGAAGTGTTGGATAACGTGGGAGGCCAGGAAGTATATTCTTTTACATATGGATTTTTGGGATAGCATCAGGTTCGCATTGCCAAGGAAGATCGTCATAAGACTATGTTTTTCATAGAGTGGGGATCATACCAATATACAATAATTCCATTTGGATTGAAGAATGCCCCAACCATCTTTTCCAGGGTGGTGGTCGAAGTGTTCAAAGAATTTTTGCAGAAATGTTTAGAAGCATACTTTGATGACTGGACTGTTTTTTTTTTGTTGAAAAATCATATTGAATGTCCAAGGCTAATGTTGGACAAATGCAGGCAGTGTCAAATAGCTTTGAATCTGAAGAAATGCATCTTCTTCTCACCATTTCAAATGATATTAGGTCATATTGTATGCAAGCAGGGATTTCTCGCTAACCCATCTAAAATTGAAATTATAGTTGATTTGCCACCTCCTACTTCAGTTAAACAATTGTGCACTACACTGGGCCATGCTACATATTACAGGAAATTTATCAAAGGATATGCCCAAATTACAACACCAATGTAGAAGCTACTAAATAAGGACTACCAGTGTGAGTGGACAGATGAATGTCAACAGAGCTTCGACACACTAAAATAGAAGATGGTTACAACGCCCATTCTGGTTTTTCCAGATTGGAGCAAAGGATTCCATGTGCATGTCGATGCATCTTCTATTTCATTAGGAGCAGTATTGGCACAAATTGGAGAAGGGGACATTGATCATCCATTATCATTTTCCAATAGGAATCTATCCACAACTGAAGTTAATTACACCACTACAGAGAGAGAGGGACTAGCCATGGTGTATGCACTGCGAAAATTACGCCACTACCTATTGGGAGGACACTTTAAAATGTTTACTAATCACTCCACGCTGAAGTACCTAGTCAACAAGCTAGTGTTGGCAGGGAGAATATGCAGATGGCTTCTGCTATTTCAAGAATATGATTTTGAGATCATAGTTAAGCCAGGGAGAATGAACAAGGGCCTGAACCGCTTATCAGGGTTGGAACATGGAGAAGAACCTACTAGTTTGGAGGATACATTACCGGATGCACAACTACTTTCCATTAGAACTATTGATGACCACTTCACAGACATAGTCTAGTTCCTATCAACAGGAATGGCTCCAAGTGAGTGTACAATTCCTCAGAAGAAACAACTAGTGGTGCGTGCTGCAGACTTTTCACTTATAGCTGGACAACTATACAAAATGGGACCGGATGAAATATTAAGGAGGTGTGTTATGGAGACAAAGAGACCACTGATCCTCACAAAATCTCATGAAGGCATCGCAGGAGGAAATTACACAGGGAAAGCAACTGCACAGAAGTTTCTGCGAGCTGGCCTTTGGTGGCCTACGTTACATAGAGATGCTAAAGAGTATGCAAGAGCATGTGATGTATGCTAGAGAATTGGAAAACCATCCCGAAGAGATGAAATTCCATTAGCACCGTAGATGACCCTACAAGCATTTGAAAGGTGGGCCATTGACTTGGTGGGACCTATAAAGCCACTGGGAAAGCGCACAGAAGCAAGGTACATTATTACTGCGACAAAATACTTAACCAGATGGACCGAAGACAGAGAAGTCAAGGACTGTAGTGCAACTACAATTTTGCATTTTATATTTGATGACATAATAACTAGGTTTGGATACCATAATATCCTTATGAGTGATCAATGTACACACTTCATCAATAAGACAGTTGAATCCCTGACTGGAGAATTTTCAATCCACCATCAGAAGAGTACACCTTACCATCCATAAGGAAACACAACGGTTGAAGCATTCAACAAGATCTTGGAGACAACATTGACAAACATTTGCAGTGTGAACAAGGATGACTGGGATTTAAGAGTACCAACAGTACTCTTGTCTTATAGAACCACTTGCAAGAAATTAACAATGCAGATCCCCTTCAAGTTGGTTTATGGTCTTGAAGTTGTTGTCCAGATGGAATACTTAGTACCAAGCCTAAGAATTGTTGCATTTACAGACATGGATGATATCGATGCTATTCACGAGATGCTTGCACAATTGGTTGAACTGGAAGAAGACAGATTCATTGCAGGATTCCATCAGCAAGTTCAGAAGGAACGAGAAAAGGCCTATCATGATAGGCACATCAAGAAGAAGACATTCAAGCAAGGTGATTCAGTACTGGTGTATGAAAGTAAGTTTATTAAACACCTTGGGAAGTTCATAATGCATTGGCTCAGACCATATGAGATTACCTATGTTACAGAAGGAGGAGCCACGCAGCTGAAGATATTGAAGGGAGACTGGAAGGAAGGATTGGTGAATGGGAGTTAGCTGAAGTTGTACTATGATAACTAGTTGCCTCAAAGCTCTCAGTAAAAGCATGAGGAAAAGGGTCCAGGTACCAAGTGTAGTTGAAACTGGGTACCAGACATAGAAAAGACAGTCTGCACAAGAATGGAAAGGAGGCATAAAACAGAAAGAAAGGGCTGCACTGCGCAGTCCAAAGTCGAAGTAAAATAAGAGGATCATATCTGAAGTGCCTCAGGATGAATCACAGGTGAGTGTTGGGGGCCTGTTGGCCCTTGGTTATGGAAGGAAGCAAAGGACAAGGAAGGAAAGGTAAAAAGTAAGCTTCACGGGGGACACAATAACTGTCACTGAGTCGAAGTGAGCAAAAGAACGGGAAAGATGGAGCAAAGTGTGGAAAAGCAAGCCATTGGAAGAGGAGATCAGGGATGATAGATCAACAAGGAAGAAGGATCATGGACAAATCAACAAGCAGAGAAATCCATCATTGGATGCTTTGGAGAACCTCAATATGAAGAACGAAAGACATGCTGCCAAAGCCTGGAAAAAGTGGGCCAAGTTGACCTAGGGTTTTGGTATCTAGGGTTTTGGCACCTAGGTTTCGACCTAAGGCTATCAATAAGGGATTGTAATGTATAAATAAAAATAAAGAGGACCTAGTTCGGGTTGATCATTGAGTATTGGTATGATATTGTTGTTATAGCTCTATTGTGGAGGGAGAGGATTGTATTGTGAGATCTTCAACCGTGTGTGAAGGTCAAGTCCTGTAGCTGGGTGCATAGGAAGGGGAGAGAAAGAGAGAGAAGAAAGAAGATATGCTAGCTGAGAGCATAGATAAGAACTGTATGATTTACCTTAATAAATCATAAGTAGAGTTTTGTGGATGTAGCCCTAGAGAGAGGGTGAACCACATATATTTTGTGTCGTATGTGTGTGTTGTGGGGTATTCTACCCTACGGACTAACAAGCTAGGGATTTAAACTTGTACGTAGATCATGACCCTTCATAAGCTACCTTTAACCTTCTACCTTGAATCTAAACCCCTTTTCTTTAAACAAACAAGGGAAGAACTAACTAACCTTTTTATCGACGGTTGATGTAGCTCCTCCGTTGAGCTTTATCTCCTTGTTGTTGCTGCTCCTTCCACAAAGCGATCCTGCAATCAAGACAAAA
>SNQJ01S0307035.1:0-10105 GCA_010110895.2 Picea sitchensis | reverse complement strand
CGCAAAAGGGGATTTGGTCCTTATACAATTACCGACATGATTAATCCACAATGGGGATTAATCCAATAACAAAAATAATAATAATGACATGATTAAATCCGCAATGGGGATTTAATCCAATAATAATAAGAATGCTCTTCGCATTTACATTATTTCAACAAAGGTAAGATACATGCACAAGGAAAACACTGCAAGGAGGGTGGAACAGTGTTTTCTTGTGGAAAATAGATGAAAGATAACAAAGATTTGGGATTGGAAAATATTACGCTCCCTCTTTCAAAAAATCATAACCCTAATTATATTCCTTTATGGATGTGAAATATGGGGACCAAGTATATCCAAAAACAGATTGACCAAGATTGAGAAGATACAAAAACCCCTAACAACAAGTTGTCTAATAGTAAAAGACAACATTCCTTACAAGATACTCCAAGTTGAAGCAAGGTTATTACCTAATAGAATTGGAGGCATTGTGTTGGCCCTTGACCAAGTTTTGGATATCCTTGGTAAGGTTTGACCTATTTTTGGACTTCGACAAGCTGTCGAAGGCGGAGTGCAAGTCAAAGTGGAGATCGTGGGATCTCGGCCTCTTTTAGGGTGTTTTTGGTTTTGGGCTTATGTAACGGGTATGGGGATGCCGGTCCACGTTTTTACCCATGTTTAGGCCCATTTTGTAATGTATAAATAGAAATCTAGGCGATGTAAGTAGGGGGTGCTAAAGGTAATAAGTCAAAGGTGCTAAGGGAAAGTGAAGGCCAATGTGCTAAGTGAAAGTGATAGTTGTAAATGCTTTGTGCATACTTTGTGAGACTTGCAAGGCTAAGTGCAAGTGACTGTAAGAAATTGTGTAAAGGCTTTGTGCTATAACCTAGCTCGGGGAAGGAGGATCTGGCGAGGTGCACGCAGATCTCCTGTCCTATGCGGAGTAGGACCTTGTGGCTCTGTGCATGTAGAAGATTGACATAAGACAATAAAGAGAAGAAGAGTTGGTGGATGTTGCCGCAGGCTGGGGGTGAACCACGTATATCTTTTGTTGTGGTTGCTTTGTGCATTATGGTTGTTTTATGGTTCATATGATTAATGCTTAGTGCAATGATGTATGATTAGATGAATAGGATAGCTTAGTGCCTAATAAATTGAATAAGATTCTAGATCTGATCTATGTTGATGTGCTTAGTGCTTGAATTTGTTGAATCTCGTTGAATACTGCGTTGCACTGTAATTAGGGTTTATCTGCGTTGCAGACAAACGCTAAGTACTAATGAATAACAACCACTAAGTGCTTTGTTAAGGTGTTGTAATCACAGATCTGTGTCCCAGCTAAGGTTGCAGACACTAGAGTCTTGCAGCCACCCCTGCCTCTACCTCAGGTGGGACTTCATCTGCTTCGCAGGTGTTGCCGAAAGGGCCGGTAGTTAGGGTTTTTTGGTGCATTGTTGAAGCATTGAACCCTGGGTCTGCCCCTGTGCCAACAATAGGTTCTGTTGCCGAGAACTGGAACTGTGATTGTTGGGAATTGAGGAAAAGAAAGAAAGCTTTGTGCGTAGATCTGTTGCTTTAGTGCGCAGTATTCTACTTGAATGCGAAGCTCTGTGGTAAGAAATGAGGCATATCTGAAGAAAAGAGGTAAGATTTGAAAGCTTTGTGCTCTGATAAAGATAAAGTGAATTTTTTTTTGATTAAAGAGGTAAGATCTGAAAGCTTTGTTCTTTGTTAAGGGTAAAATAAGTGGAAATTTTTTGTTTCGAAGGTATGAATCTAGGTATGTTTGATAAATTTTGTCCTAGCCTGAAAACTAGGGCACAACTAGAAGAAAGAAGGTTTGATATGAGTAGATCTGATAGAAATAATGAAAGATATGTTATTCCTATGCATAGAAAGAATGTTTGGACTAACAAATGGATGCAGGATCCTAGAAAGAAATTTTTACAGGTTAGCCACCATGATCCTAGTGCTCAGTACAAGAAAGGTTGGGGATCATTTAATAGAAAGAGAGGATTAACTCTTTGTTACAGTTACAGAAGACCGGGACACCTTGCTAAGGAATGCCCTAGTAGAAGACCTAGTTGTCTTTGTTGTAAATCTATGGACCATGACATTCTAGATTGCCCTAGAATGATTGATAAGGTTGAAAGAATGAATATGAGACAAGAAAACCCTGAGGAAGACCAAGAAACTGAGACCATGGAAGAACCCCAGAAAGAATCAGAGATTGTATTACTACAAATAAAAGAAACCCTAAATGACCACAGAGATATCAACTTATCAGAGATGTTCAAAGAGAAAGAATGCATAGAAACAAGAATAGAAGACTTCGACATAGACTGTGTTCTGGATGAGGAAACACATGTGAATATTATGATAGAAAGAACTTGAGAAATTTTAGGAAAGCCTTCTATGATTCCTTCATTGGGAGGAATAGGATTATTTAGAGGAAAGATGATAACCCTATGTGGAAGACTTACCCAGACATCTATGAGTTCTCATGGCACTTTGACAGAAGAATAATTTGAGGTTGTTAAATTTATTGAGAACAACGCCCCATTTGCTATGTTACTAGGAAAACCCTGGATTGAGAAAGATCAAACTCAGAGAAAAGAAGAGGAAGCTCTAGAACAGAAAAAGCAACAACTAAGAGAATTCATGGCTAAGAGAATAGCACACTTACTGGAAGAACAAGAAAACTAATCGAAGCTACTGAGGACCAGAAATCAGGATGTCGAAGTTAAAAGAACACAAGAATATTTGAAACACATGTCTATACAGGAGAGTAGAGCACCTACCCCAGACAAAGAAGAAGTATTTCCCTTGAACCTTAGGAAATACCACCAACATCGTGAAGATACTATGCTAAGAGGAGATAAGAATCATAATGGAAAGAGGAATACCGAGATGTATATCACAGGGAAGAAGGATATAAAGCTCAGCAAGAAGAAAGCAAAGTTGGAGAAATTACAGGAAGTTCCAGAGAAGACTTCGAAGAAGGAAGGTCTCCAGAATTTGAACTTCATCGGAATATCAGAGCAGCTCAGATTGGTACTTCGCCATGGCGGAGTGATATGACCATTGGAGGCATTATAATCGTTAGATTGATGTTCTCGAATGGTTAGAACAACAGTTATGATCAGAAATCTCGTCATTGGAACGCTGGGACCGCTCCGTAATGGACAGAACTGCATTGATGAAGGCCTCTTGTCCATTGGAGGGATTTGTTACATCATTGTCTACTTATTTCGTCGACTGTTGCGCAGACAACACTTTCGTGAATTGTATCCAAGCCAACAAGAGAAATCATTGTTACTGTGTTGTGCTTACTGAGACTTCTCTACTTGTTCTATTGCATTGAGAATTTGTTCATCGACCTGAGTTATCCGATCTTGAGCGTGCATGTCAGACAAACTCAGTGTCGCGGAGAAGTTTGTTGAAGAAGTTCTAATCGAACTTATGGATGAGAAGGTGATGTCTATCAGAATTCAAGCTTCATCGACGAGAGGAGTGCAAGCCTCCCCATCGACTGCTCACGGATCCGGACCATTCTGAGATGCGACCAAGAAAAGAACCAAGTATTGATATGACTTGGCAAATGCGAAGTTAATCCCATCCATCCTTCTCGACTACATCTCGCCTTTGGTCGGCACAATGAATCGTGACAGTGTACCCAGGAACTTCAACTACACCTTGGTTACTGTGTACCTCTCAAAGGGGATATGCACAGGTAAGCCTCAGTCGGATAAGATCATGACACTAAATATCAACGACTTTAACCTAAGGGATCGCAATAACTTCAACATGATCACACCTCACAGGTATTTGACTAGGACGAAGGGGAAGAAGTCGAGAATAATCTTGCAACCATGGACTATGGACCTCGCGCAGTCCACTATTCTAAACGTAATGAAAATACCCCACTTTGGAAGGCACCAGGAGGTTAACATGTGCGTTAAGATCCTATTGTCGAGCTTCCATCACAGTTATTTGTGGCTAGACAGACGCATCACCGTCGACCCGACGTTGATCCATCAGATCAACAGACTAAGCATGCAAGGACCAAACCCACAATACTTTTACATAGGGAAGGGTACATACCATGCCCTAGCGCAGAATATTAAAGATACATACGATGATGTGGAGAAGGGGAAGTGAGGCTACAAGGTATCCTCCATCTAGAATGGCGCAGTGTGCCTTTCTTTCCAGTTGATTGCTGGTAATATAGTCCAGAAGACCAGACCCATGCAGGTCACAGGTTTTGTTGTTGACCTCGCGGGAAAATGCGTGGAGGGGCTACAGATGAACTGGGCAAAGTACTTAGTGAAACAGTTAGACCAAGACTGTTGCGAAGCTCAAGATCAGGGCTATGAGTTCCATTTTAGTTGGTGTTTGATCCTCATCACATTCATAGCTTGGGAGATGCTGGAAGGTGTGGCCTTCCCTGAACTAGAGCCATCTGAACCCTTAGCTGCGAAGTTCACTTCGCTCTGGTATTCGAGCGATATGGGAAAAAAATGGAAATCAAACGCGGTGTTCCACACCTACTACCTGCAATTAAAGAGGGATATTGAGGTTGTCCCTCGTATAACGTCGAACACCCTGCACAGGTTCAGGCCAATTGTGAAGTTCCACGCAGACATACATTTTATTTACATCACTGCGCACGAAGACGAACACAAAGAAGTACTACCGAGTTATTACAAACTCACAGAGGAGGACCTAGAAGAAATAACTAAGGAATGGCATGTAGATCTCCTTATCCCTATTGACCCCGTAGAATTGTCTAATCCTGAACTAATCGGAAGCCCGGTGGTCACTCGTGAAGGGCATGATACATTTAGAACTAGCAGAAGGAGGAAGACAAAAGAGGTCCAGTAGCTCAGCAGTGCATCAGAAGAAACTTCTTCAGAATCACCTGGAGGAGGAGGTGATGATGAAGTAGACAAAGAAGAGAACAATGGAAAATAATATTGGCATAAGCAAAGCAAAGTAACACCGCCACAGAACCCCCCTGATGACGCAGAGCCATCTCACAAAAGAAAGGTTTCTCCCACGAAACCCACATTGCGGAAGAAGTCAAAAGCTAGTAAAACCAAGCTGCAGACTGTGCTCACACTCGATGACTTCGACTTCATCATCGCAGTTTTATCAAACACCTCGGAATATGTTTTTCATAGAAATGAAGCTAAACAAGAGACCATGTATGAAAAAATTGAAGCAGAACTGTGAGGGGTACAACAGGCCTTTCACTCCAACCATGCAGTGTCCACTGCGCCCCCGCCATCAGAAGAAACAAAGTTGGGAGATGAGCCTACCCAACTCCGCAGACTAGCTAATGTGACCGAATCTCACCTTCATTGCGCACAGGAAGAAACAGAACATGCCATAGTGGCCCTAAAGAAAGCACAAGAGGAAGTGATAGGGCAGCGTCAAGTTGCGCAGTAGGAAAAGGATGACCTACAAGCAAAGTTCAAAGAGGAGAAAGCGCAGATAGAACATGAGAAAGAACAACTACTCGCGGAGTAGGTTGGAGTAAAAGAAGCAGTCAGTAGAGCACTTCGCTTTGTGACGGGCTTAGAGAAAAAGGAGGAAGACCTAGTGGAGCATCAAGTAGCACAGCTTGTTGAAGCCATCCAGCAACTTCAACAGAGAATAACAGATCTAGAGCTACAAACATTACCAAGTACTCCATAGGACGTATGAGACCAAAGAGAAGACACTGCCCGGAGCGCAGTAGAGAGGATCAGAGCATTAGCTTTGGAATGTCAACATCTTAGCAGTAGAAGTGCGCAGACTTATGAGCGACTTACTGAGGACCCTGAATTGAATACATTGGAGTCACAACTCTAGGATGCAAAGCAACAAGTGGCGACAATACAGGCAGAGTTGAAGCTCCTGTCAGTAGTTGAAAGAATGAAAATATCCCAGGAACAACGCACTACTCAGCAGCAGGTCCACACCATACAAAGAAAATTCATGGAAGTGACTCAGAGGCTCCAACCAGTCCAGGACAAAGCTTGCCAATTGTTTGAGGAGATTGAAGGCCAAGGAACAGAGCTGGAACAAGTAGTTACTTCAGTAGAACATCACTTAGAGGTACTTGTGAACGAGGCAT
The DNA here is from genome assembly GCA_010110895.2 of Picea sitchensis. Taxonomy (NCBI): domain Eukaryota; kingdom Viridiplantae; phylum Streptophyta; class Pinopsida; order Pinales; family Pinaceae; genus Picea; species Picea sitchensis. Next base: position 4,002 of record SNQJ01S0307035.1, on the reverse strand, counting down.
TTATTCAAGAGTTCATCGAGAAGGAGGCCTTGGCGAAGCAATAGGTCGAAGCAACTCAATCCAGGCTTGAGGCTTTTGAGGAAGAGATACCTAGATCAGAGTGACTCGGGATGAGTCACAGGTGAGTGTTGGGGGCCTATTGGCCCTTGACCAAGTTTTGGAGATCCTTGGTCAAGTTTGACCTATTTTGGGACTTCGACAGGCTGTCGAAGGCAGAGCACAAGTTGAAGCAGAGATCACGGGATCTGAACCCCTTTTAGGGCGTTTTGGGTTTTGGGCTTATGTAACGGGTATGGGGATGTCGGCCCATGGGTTTACCCATGTTTAGGCCCATTTTGTAATGTATAAATAGAAATCTAGGCGATGTAAATAGGGGTGCTAAAGGTAATAAGGCAAAGGTGCTAAGGGCAAGTGAAGGCCAATGTGCTAAGTGCAAGTGATAGTTGTAAATTCTTTGTGCATACTGTGTGAGACTTGCAAGGCTAAGTGAAAGTGACTATAAGAGACTGTGTAAAGGCTTTGTGCTGTAACCTAGCTCAGGGAAGGAGGATGTGGTGAGGTGCATGCAGATCTCTTGTCCTATGCAGAGTAGTACCTTGCAACTTTGGGCATGTAGAAAATTGACAAAAGACAATAAAGAGAAAAAGAGTTGGTGGACGTAGCCCCAGGCTGGGGGTGAACCATGTATATCTTGTGTTGTGGTTGATTTGTGCATTATGGTTGTTTTATGGTTCATATGATTAATGCTTAGTGCAATTATGTATGCTTAGATGAATAGGATAGATTAGTGCCTAATGATGTGAATAATATGTTAGATCTGATCTATGTTGATGTGCTTAGTGCTTGAATGTGTTGAATCTCGTTGAATATTGTGTTGTGTTGTAATTAGGGTTTATCTGCATTGTAGACAAAGGCTAAGTTCTAATGAATAACAACCATTAAGTGTTATGTTAATGTGTTGTAATCACATATATGTTTCCCATCTAAGGTTGCAGACATTGGAGTCCTGCAACCATCCCTGCCTCTACCTCGGGTGAGACTTCATCTGCTTCGCAGGTGTTGCCGAAAGGGTCGGTAGTTAGGGTTATGTTGGTGCGTTGCTGAAGTGTTGAACCTTGGGTGTGCCCCTCTGCCAACACATTGATAAGACTCATCTATATAAATAGAAAATGACAACGATGGACAATTACAAGATTTCGATGAAAATTAGTGAACATTGGCTAAAACGAAGGAAGAAAATATGGAATAAAAAATGTAAGAAATACTTTGAGGAGTGGGATATAAAAGAAAAAAGGTGCCCAACAAATAAAAATGCATTGAAAAGACATGTACAATAATTCTACAAGGGAAAATGGATAAAATACACCAAAAGAAACCCACAATACTACATAGACAACTTCAACGGAAAATGGAAGATCAAAGTGTAAAACTACTTAAAGCTTAACATCCCATGGTGTGAAAAACAAGTAATAGCACAAGAAACACCTCACACATGTTGAAATGTGAAACATGCAGATGGGAACCACCAAAGGATCCATGGGAGGAAAGGCTATCCTAAGCATGTGGAAATGGGGAGGTAGAACTTGAACACCACATTTTATTACATAATTCAACATACTATCACATCAGGGAGAGGTCAAATTTGCATATCAAAGATTGGAAATCAACATTTTAGGAGGATCTAGTGAGAGTTACAATGAGGATTGCTAATAAATGATGTAGACAAGAAAGAGATGGTTGAGATNAACATTGGCTAAAACGAAGGAAGAAAATATGGAATAAAAAATGTAAGAAATACTTTGAGGAGTGGGATATAAAAGAAAAAAGGTGCCCAACAAATAAAAATGCATTGAAAAGACATGTACAATAATTCTACAAGGGAAAATGGATAAAATACACCAAAAGAAACCCACAATACTACATAGACAACTTCAACGGAAAATGGAAGATCAAAGTGTAAAACTACTTAAAGCTTAACATCCCATGGTGTGAAAAACAAGTAATAGCACAAGAAACACCTCACACATGTTGAAATGTGAAACATGCAGATGGGAACCACCAAAGGATCCATGGGAGGAAAGGCTATCCTAAGCATGTGGAAATGGGGAGGTAGAACTTGAACACCACATTTTATTACATAATTCAACATACTATCACATCAGGGAGAGGTCAAATTTGCATATCAAAGATTGGAAATCAACATTTTAGGAGGATCTAGTGAGAGTTACAATGAGGATTGCTAATAAATGATGTAGACAAGAAAGAGATGGTTGAGATCAGAGTCATTATTGATTGTGATTATCATTAAAAGTAAAGGCTAAAATCAACATTACATAATGTCTTTCAGAGAGGTTGAATATGGGCATCACAATAACAACATAGATAAGCTAGAGGAATGGATAAAAAAAAATTTGGGGAGGGGTGAACTTAACAGGAATTATCATAAAGATATTATTTTTAAGTTGATAATGTGACACCAACAATGAGGACATTACACAATTGATAAGATCACTTTGAGGCTTTAGAGTCATTTTATGTGGAGGATAGGATGCATGTGAACACTGGAAAAACTAAAATAGTAGTCTTGTCACTAAAAAATAGACCACAACCACCAATTAGCTTCAGAGGTGATCCACTCAAGATAACCCGAAACTATAAATATTTGAGGCTATATTTCAACAAAAAGCTAAGGTAAGATACATGCACAAGGAAAATGTTGCAAGGAAGGTGGAACATATTTTTCTCATGGAAAAATAGATGAAAGATAACAAAGATTTGGGATTGGAAAATATTACACTCCCTCTTTCAAAAACTCATAACCCTAATTATAGTCCTTTATGGGTGTGAAATATGGGGACCAAGTATATCCAAAAACAGATTGACCAAGATTGAGAAAATATGAAAACCCCTAATAAGAAGTTGTCTAATAGTAAAAGACAACATTCTTTACAAGATACTCCAAGAGTAAGCAAGGCTATTACCTAATAGAAGTGGAGGCATTCAAAACACTCATTCTGTATAAATAGAAAATGGCAGTGATGGACAATTACAAGATTCCAGTGAAAATTAGTGAACGTTGGCTAAAACAAAGGAAGAAAACATGGAATAACAAATGTAAGGAATAGTTTGAGGAGTGGGATATAGAAGAAAAAAGGTTCCCAACAAACAAAAATGCATTGAAAAGACATGTACAAGAAGGCTACAAGGGAAAATGGAGAAAATATGCCAAAACAAACCCACAATACTACATAGACAACTTCAACGGACAATGGAAGATCAAAGTGTAAAAATACTTAAAGCTTAACATCCCATGGTGTGAAAAACAAGTAATAGCACAAGAAACACCTCACACACATTGAAATGTGAAACATACAGATGGGAACCACCAAAGGATCCATGGGAGGAAAGGTTATCCTAAGCATGTGGAAATGGGGAGGTAGAACTTGAACACCACATTTTCTTACATAATGCAACATACTATCACATCAAGGAGAGGTCAAATTTGCATATCAGAGATTGGAAATCAACATTTTAGGAGGATCTAGTGAAAGTTACAATGGGGATTGATAATAAATGATGTATACAAGAAAGATATGGTTGAGAGAAGAGTCAACAATGCAACAAGCCCTTAATGCAAAGTGAAATGGATCAACCTTAGTGGAGTAGATCAAATCTATGATTTGGGTTTTGCCATTAATTAGACCACTAGTTATAGTTATTGTAATCTCTTACTTTATTATCTTATAAATTGATACACATAATGTAAAATATGTTGTCCCATATGACCATTCGATGGTGTGGACAATTTATTAAAATATATCTACCTATCTACATTCATTTCCATTTTTTGTCAAATCCTCATGCACATTATATATATATATATATTGTTGGAAGATTGGTTGTTGTCATTGATGTCAACCCTAGTCATGGGTTTTGGACCGCAAGATTGATAAAGGTATTTGGACATGAAGGACAATTCACATGCATATACAACACCCATGA
>SNQJ01S0307032.1:0-10105 GCA_010110895.2 Picea sitchensis | reverse complement strand
TATCCACTCTAAAATACTCACAAGCATAGAAACATTTCACTAAGATATATGCTGAGATTTTGAGCCCTTCAGGAAGGACATCCAAAATAATTGTCAAAATAATCAAGAGAGCATAGCTAAAATCTAGGAGAAATGTAATTTGGAGACGATCAACATTTACACCAAGACATAATATGATCAAGAGAGATATGCATGTTATAATTTAGAGTTCGATTGTGATGATTGGTATATGGAGAGTTATAACATGGAAATCATCAACCGTTGTGTCACATAACAAGAAACATATGCTTGGCATTATTGAGAGGTTGAATTTGATTCTTGGTATATGGATAGTTGAGATCAAAGAGTCCATAACAGGTGAAAGATTTATAATTTTAATGGAAATATGTGTCTAGTTGATAAATCCAACGATTCAGAACGCTTCAAATATGAGTCCAAGATCAGGGTGATTTCTCATCCCATTGTTAAATTGAGGGATATCCATATTAGATTGAGCGATTTCCTGGATGATGGAATCATATTTGAAGGAGTCTGAAATGTTGGATTTATAAACTAGATGTAGGTTTCCATCAAAATTATATGGATAGTTTTCATTTATGGGATGACAAAATTTTCATATTCTATTTCACGACTCTACTCCACCTTCTATAGAGAACATCCTAGAGAGAGTACAAGAGACTTCTATGCATACTCTTCTATGGTTTTATTATTCTCCAGTACTTGTGAGTGATTTTTTTGTTGGCTCTACATACTTGGATCTACATGACAAGTGTCAATATTAGGAGAATAATTTTCAGTTGGCTATTGAGTTCTAACGTCTTCAACATGATGTTCACATGAGCACTTGGAAATGGGATCTAGGTTTACCATGGTGGTTGAAATACTTCAATGTGGTGGCTTACACTCATACATGGTATCCTGGTTTCCACCCTTTTTCAAAATTATGGTTCACACTTATCCATTGGAACCTAGTATATGGTTGTACACCCTCATAACATGTGTTGAGGACAACAATTTCATAAGGGGGATGGAATGTAGTGTAGTACAGGGGAATAATATGGGGTAACTAGCAAGGTACCCAGGGGGAATAATAGTAGATAAGTATAGTTATGTATAAATGCCACTTTTAGTAAATCAGTCATGGTGTGAATGCAATAAATGTAAGAGGAACTACTAGAAGGTTCATCCTCTAGAATGTTATTAGGTGGTTGGTAGCACTATATAAAAGGGGTCAAGTAATGTAATGGAAAAATTATGAAGTATTGTATTTGGAGCATGTAGTTCACTAGGATGTTTCCCCCCTCGAAGAGGAAAGTGAACAGGAGTGGATCCCTTTCATAATAGGATCTATTGTATGGTGTTACCTTACTATAAGGGTTTCTATAAAAATAAAATATATTTTCATATTGTTTTGTGTATCTTGTGTTTTTATTGTATTTGAAAATTTTTGGTACTTAACATACACATGCACGGGTAGGGCCCTAAGCATAGACTTTATGTATTATTTTGTATCGGTCTGCAAAGATATACATTTGGGGCTAGAATCCCGATTTTTTAAAATCAAACCACTTTTTTGTAGTTAATGAATATTCAAATATTATAGAAAATTTTGTTTCTTCGACATTACTTATAAAAATCGTGTGATGCTTTATGTACATGTGTGTGCACTTATGAATTTATGTATGAGACAAATACCAGTCTAATAAATAGTTAACATAGACATCAAACACAATATATAACTTCTAGATATTTTCACATATCTAATGTAATTAAAAGAATGTTCCATAAGACATACCCAAAGGAATCGTCGATGAATAGTGGGATACCGAACAGGATACTCACCATTCAACTAAGACACCATGAATTTTGAATCTAGGTAAACCTCAATAGATTGGATGCCATGCAAAATGGTGTCTCTGAGAAGCTCAAAAACAATGATATAGTCAACCACATTGTTGGTTGTTGGCCCAAGACAAGCACCTCCGAAAGCTATCAACTAGCCCATGGTCAGATAAATCACCCAAGTGGCAGAAGAAAGGTTCCAGGTGTGATGGTTGGTACTATACACAAACCCTATGAATATCAAACACTCCTATAACATTTTCTAACCAAGCAAAACCATGATAATAAAAAATAATAAGAAATGACAATATATTTCAGAACTCCAAACCTGTTAATGATTTGATTGAAAATGAAAAACAATGTATTATAACCATCATTTTCAAATGTAGGTATGGCCTCCACCCAATTCTTAAAGTAGTCAACAACCATGATATTGTAACGATTCCCCCCTAGCCGAAGTTGGGTGGTATGTCATGAAATCTACCCCCCATTATGTGATGGGGCCGACGATGCTAACCAAAAATAAAGGAGAATGATGTGCCCACACTTTCCTAGAAAATTATTCACATGGGTGACACTTCTTGACCACATTGATGCAATATTTTAGTATTTTTAGCCAAAAGTATTCGACGCGCATAATTTTTTGGGTTGTTTCCAACCTAGAAAGATGAAAACCACATGTTCCACCATGGAAATCATAAAGTACACTCTCCACCTCCTCATGAGTTCAAAAATGGTAGAGGATTGAATTAACTCCTAGATGATACAAAGTGTCACCAACGATGAGATAATTCTTTTCCTGATGGATAATACATCTCCATTCATCTTGCGAATAATGCAAAGATAACTTCAAATTTTGGATATATACGATGATATCCCCATACCAAGGTTCATTGGAAGAGATAATTTATATATTCTCATCAAGAAACAAGTCGATGGTAACGAAGTCCTCATCCTACCTTGGAAACTTCGACATTAGTTCAAAAAAGAATAACAATTGTTTGGACTTGGCAAAAATGAAGTCTAGTTTGAATTCTTGCAATATGACAATGCATTTATTGTATTTTCCCCCAATGATGGATCATGTTAGGATATATGGGAATGGATTTAAATGAACAATTATTGTAGTCTTGCATAATAGGATGTAGTTTCGAAGTCTCTATATAGTGTGCATGGATGAAAAAACTAGTTTCTCAACATGCGAGTAGTTAAGTTTAGGACCCAGCAATCTGCGACTGAGGTAGTACATTATGTTCTCCTAGAGAACATAATATTCTTAAACCAAAACCACATTGATGGTATATTCGACTATTGTAAGATACAACAATAAATATTTTTTGTATTCTAAGGGACTGATCAAGGGGGTATAGAAAAGATCCTTTTTGAACGCATTGAAAAGCCATTGTGAAAACACATCCTAGATAAAAGGGACCCCCTTTTTCAACAGGCACATGAATCCCTTGGTGATTTTATCATAGTTAGCGATAAAACAATGAACAAATTGGATTTTCCTTGAAAAATTTGAAGTTATCAAATATTTTGTGGGGGAGGAAACTGAACTATCACCTCAACCTTTAATGGATTGACCATGATCCCCTTCTTGGAAAAAATAAATCCCAAAATATGCCCTAAGATGACAGATAAGATGCACTTATTAGGATTCAAGTGAGCACAATATTGGAATCTCTCAAACACAAGCCAAAGGTTATTAGGATGATATTCTCTCTTGCAAGAGTGAGAAGTGAGGTCATCAAGATAAGCCTCAACAACATTTTTGAGATCATCAAAAGAAAAAGAAATAACCCGCTGGAATGTAGCTCCAAAATTTTCAAGTCCAAAAGGAATATTTTGATATACAAATGTACCCTATGGACATATAAATATAATCTTGTGTCGATCCTTAGGTCGTATTTGGATTAGGTTATAGCCAGAGAATCCATCAATAAAAGAAAGGATCTCACATTCTGCACACTCATAGATAATATTATCAATAAATTGTGTGGGAAATTGGTCCTTTGGACAAGCCTTATTAAGATCTCAAAAATCCATGAAAACGTGAATGGTTCCCTACTTTTTATCCATCAGAATGGGATTTGACACCCATTTTGTTAGCATAACCAGATAGATAAAACCGCCCTTAACCATTTTTTCTACCTTTGGCTTGATTCTTGTCTCGTTTCTAGGGTTAATTGGTCATAGATTTTGTCGAATGGGTTTCACATTTTCATACATTGTTATCTCATGTATGATGATTCAGGGGTCTATGCCTACAATTTATTCATATGACCAGGAAAATACATCAGATAACTCCTTAAAAATTACAGTGTATGTGAATATTTACTCCAAAGAGAAGTCCATGCCAATAAACACATTTTCCATGCACTCAGGGTTCAAGAGATGTTGATCATAGTTGTTTCCAAAATGTTTTCCATGTTTCCCTCAATGTAAACATCATATGTAGCTAAGGGATTCACATGATGTTCATTATATCATGTAAAATTCAATCGAAACTAACCCATATCAACCCTACTATGTTCTGGGAGGAAGAAATACCTATGGTGTAAGTCCTCCCAATTTCATTTGGGTTCTGTCATTTCCTAAAGGATGGCCTCATTGTTGGGTATGTGTTATATTCTTTGCATGTGTGTGTGTGTGCACGTTAGGTTCGACAATTGCGTCTAACGATCCCTCTAGTAGTGATCCTTGTGTCATGTGCGCCAGGCGCTTTCGTAGGGGGGTCCTAGGGGGGGAAGTTATGCCCCCCCCCCTGGTTACACGTAGCGTTCGGGGCAACGCCCCAAATTTTTTTTTTTGGCCGGTTTTTGCTATTTTTAGTGGATTTTGCTATTTTTAGCAGTTTACTAAATTAATCCCGAATTAAGGGATTAGGGTTTGGGTATCTATAGAAAAAATAAAAAAATTGTATATATTGTATGGTGAATGGTGAAATTCGATAATGAATATAAGAAAGTTTTTCCCGGTTGAGGGTTTCCGGTATAAAATCTCTATGTACTTTGTGTATGAGTCATTGATTAAAATATGTTTTGCTTAAGAATCTATAATATGAAGCATTGCATCACCTAAAATATCCTTATATCTAAGGAATAATAATTATTATTTCTAGGTTGTTACAACATCCATAATCATAACTTTATATAGAAGAAGACCTAAATTCTTTGCAATCTCAAAATTATCCCTTCCGCAGTACAATTTTTGCCAAAAGAACTCATTCCCTAATTTAAATTATATTAGGCCACGACACTAATATTAAAACCTTCAGTCTACCTGATTCAAATATGAATGTTAATTGAGTAAAAATTCCATATCTAGTTTTGGAAAAAAAAATTCAAATAGATCGAACAACTAAAGAGAAAAGTTCAAAACAATCTTGATAATTTTATTTTTTTAAAACCTAATTGGGAAGGCCCATAGACCATAAGGGTTGAAACACTTTTATTTGATACCATGTGTAATGGCCCATTTTATTAAATAATTATACAAGAATTTTTTTATCTATGTGATAGTGTGATCTACCAAAGGAAATACAAAATAACCATAAAATAGTCAAAATAACCATTAAATTATCATTGAAATTATTATTGAGATAAGCAATGAGAGGCAGGGAACTTACATGTGATGAAGAAACCACCTCATATGTAACCCTCTGAGTTGAAAAATGCAACTATACCTTGATTATTGACCTATAAACTCAACAAAATGTGGGGGACTACTCTCCACCCAACCGTAGACCTTGCTAATTTAATCCTTAGCAACCGGTTGCCTCAAGCCCTCAATCTACTACCATGCCAACTAATCCTTCCCCTTTCCCTCTATATATCTTCAACCAAAGAGAGATCCCCCCGTTTTCTCTTTCCTTCCCTCCTTATATAGAATCCTATAAATCAATCCATAGAATCCACATTAATTGTTTATTATATCTTTAGGGTTTCTCATAGATTGTTGTTACTTATTTTACCATTATCCCAATTATTTATTTTTAAATACTTTTTATACTTCATTATTATTATTCATTTATGTATTTGTTCATTTAATACCAATATCGCAATGATGTCCTTGGATGATTATTATTTTTATTTAATAATAATACTAAAATTATTATTTTTAGGACAATGCTTATATACTTTATTAATATTATTATTATTTAATTAATATTAATAATAATAATAACGCAGGGCATGAAATTTCGTGAATCCTTGGTGCACTTGACCTCCCAGTCTGGATCGTTACCAAAGAGGAGCCGGAATGGATCTCAGGGTTTGCGAACCTTCAATATCTGTGATGGTCCTTCCCCAAAAAAAATTGTGTACGTGATCGCGAGAAAAAAACCAATGCTTAGCTAAAAAGCACTATTCGGCGCTCCGAGACTTCAAAGATCTGGAGGGTTCACTCAAACATAACACCAATTTTCTCGTAGTCTCTACTAGCCACATTAAGTCATAACATGGATTGACCGGTGGTTGTGGGTTTTACCTTGTTCTTCCACTTTTCTAACTTTAATGGCTAGACTTAATTAACCTGATATCGGATGGCTGGTGGGAATTATTTTCTCTCAAGGATCTATGACTTGTGTTAGATCCAATAATCCTAGATCGATGGTCCACAAGGATGCGATACTTCTCACCTCCAAAAAAGAACTCAAAAAATATGAATGGATGAATCCCCGAAGTCTAAATGACTCAGAGATCATAGTGTTCACTCTTGATCGTCAGATCTATGGATGGTGCTAGTTTGGCATGACCAATGGCCTGCAATGATTCGGGACCCAAAACAATCGACCACAATTTTTTGATCGTTACCAAAGGATTTCCAATAATCCCTAACCTTCACCTTGGAACTCTTTGATTCTATTTATTCCTAGCTTTTTTACTTCTATGAAGTGATCTTCGGTGCACACTTGCACTCCACTCCCAAGTTTTGAATTTTAGAAAGTCTGGCTTGCGCACTCCTTGCGCTAACTCTCCCCATCTTTGACTCTTTGAAATTTTATCCTCCTGACACCTTGCGTGGGATTTTTGAGCACTCTATATGTTTTGAATTACATAGGATAAACAATTGAAACTTAACAAATTTCACAAGTTCACACACAGAACAACCATATGAAAAAATGCAGAAAACACAGTTTCTATCAAGTTTGAGGGAAACCAAACAAGCTTATAGTCTCTTCTCCTTTGGGACTTGAGAGAATTTATCTTCTCTCCTAAAAAGTTAACTTACAACATAGATTACAATGTTTGTTTATCTATTCATGGATTCTCGAGCCTTGTTCTATATATAATTATGATCCTTTTACATCTCATTAAATGTATTCCTATCACTAAGTCTATCATAACACATGTACATTTATGAATTCATATCTGGGTAGATACTCAAAGGTTTGTGCCTTATATAGCCATTAAAGACAATTACAACCTTCTTGACATATATACTATATTTCTAATCTCTTGTGCTTAGGAGATATTTCATTAAAACATGATTCAAAATAAATTCCTCCCCTTCCTCGAAATTCAGAATGACTTTTTGCATGTTCAATGGATATGCTAAGTGAGTCCATGTTGTCTTATCAATTTTCTTTGATGATGCTCTTGCATTAGACCCCCCTGGAAAAAATATTCATGGGATCATGTCCATGAGCTCCTCAATTATTTTTCCATGTTTCTAAATTTTTTCTTCAGTCAACCATCTTGCATCTTCTATTGGACGATCCTTCCATTTGACCAAGTATTCATGATATAATTCCCCCCTAGTCCTTTCAACAATCCTCTAATCCAAAATATTTTCTATCTATAGATTTCCTATTGTGGGAATTTGTTCCATCCAATGGACCTCTTATCGATCATCTGCTTATTCTTTTCCATCCCTTCTAGAAGCATATAATTCTGCTACATTAAATATTGGTGAAATGCTAATGTCCTCTTGCAGATCAATCTCATAAGCATTTGCAGAGAATTTTTTGATAATTTTACAAGGCCTTATCTTTTTCAACTTTAATTTGTTATATTCCCCTCATGGGAATATTTCCTTCCTTAGATGTGCTAGAATTTAATCTCCAAATTTGAAACTTACTTCTCTCCTTTTCCAGTCTGCTCTCTCTTTGTATTTTTGGTTGTTTCTACGTAGTTTTCCATTGATTTGTTCATGCAATTTATGCATCTCTGTAGCAAAGTATTCTTTTCCCGTTCTTCAAAATTCATCTTGACCCAAGTCTCTTAACTCAAAAATTCCCCTTGGGTGTATTCCATATATTATATGGAATGGTCTCTTAGAAACACTCTTGTTTGGTGAAATCATTATATGCAAATTCCTCCTCATGAAAAAATTGATCCCATTGACACTTATGTTCAACCATCAAACTTCTTAGAAAATTTCCAAAGATTATATTCACTACTTCAGTATGTCCATCTGTCTGAGGATGATATTTTGAACTAAAGGACAAATTAGTCCCCATCTTATTCCATATATTTCTCCAAAAATTTCCAACAAATTATGTGTCTCTATTTCAGATTATGATCCTAGGTAATCCATGCAATCTCACAATCTCCTTGAAAAATAAATTTTCTACATGGGTGGAGTCACTTGTCTTGTGACACGGTATAAAATGTGTCATCTTTGAAAACCTTTCAACTACCACACAAATTGTATCATTTCATTTTTGTGTTCTTGGTAATCCCAAAAAAAATTCCATACTTATAACATCCCATGGCCAGTTTGGAATAAGAAATGGTTTATACAGTCCTATATTTTTTTTCTTCCCTTTAGTATATTGACAAATTCTTCATTTGTTCACAAACTTCTTCATGTCAGATCTCATTCTTGGCCAATAGTAAGAAGAAATCAGCTGAGCATATGTCTTGTCATGGCCAAAATGTTCATCTAATCCTCCACTATGCTTCTCCTTCAGTAAATTATCCCTCATTGCACATTTTGGAATACAAAATTGACTCCCTTTGAACAAAAATCCTTATTGGATTAGGTACATCCATGGAATTCTATCCCCCATCAAAGTATTTTCACAAGCCTCATAAGCCTCCTTGAAATCTGGGTATTCCTCGTACATTCCCTTGAGATGTTCGAACCCTGAATAATCCACTTGAAAATCCTAAAAGATCAAACATCTCCTACTCAAAGCATCTGCAACATTGTTATGACTCCCACTAATAAGGTTAATTACAAAAGTAAAATTATGCATGAATTCTACCCATTTTGCATGTCTCTAATTCAACTTATCATGTACGCTTATAAACTACAAAGCGTAACTGTCAGTATATAGGATAAACTTTTTTGGCATAAGATTATGCCTCCACTTTTCAAAGATTGAAGTATAGCATAAAATTCCTTATCATAATTTGAATACGTCTTCTTAGCATCATTCAACTTCTCATTGAGATAAGAAATAGGCTTATCATCCTGACTTAAAACTACACCAATGGCCATTCCACTTGCATCACACTTGACTTGAAAAGTCTTCCTGAAGTTTGGAAAAATTAAGATGGGTTGTTCTCTTACATTCTCCTTTAACAGTTTAAATCCCTTCTCATCTTCTTTTTTCCAATCAAAGGATCCATGCTATTTCTTTATAGTATCCACTATGGGTGCCTAAATACTACTTAAATTTTTTATGAACTTTATGTAAAAGCTTGCTAACCCCTGAAAACTTCTTACCTAAAACACACTTCTCAGAGAATGACACTCCTTTAGATATCTCACTTTATCTAGATCCATCTTCAATCCATTTCAATAAATCACAAACCCCAAATACACAAGTTTTGTCTTCATAAAAGTGCATTTCCTCAAATTTATCAACAACTTCTCTTCCTGCAATCTCCTCAATGTAACATCCCGCTCTGGCGCACTTACAAAACGTATTATTTGAGGACACTTTCTTGCAAGTGATCTGGATTTTTATGATGATAAAACTTTTTCCCTTCATTATGATGCATTAAGTTAGATGACACGATGTTTTTACTACTTTGATGTAGACAGGTGCTGCTGACTCAGTTTCATTGAGTGTGTAGGGTTTCGGACCTTGAGGATGCAGAGGCATCGGTGGAACTCCCTTGGACTCCGGATTGAGTTAGGGAGTGGGATATTTGGGTTGTTTCATTTACGGCGATATTTCTTTGTTTTGACGATATGTTATTGATTTTATGATATGTTGTTGACATGATCTGACATGATGGTTGATGATGCAGGCTGACGATAGCTTGCCGACCAGACTCACATATGGAGTAAAGGGGCCACACAT
>SNQJ01S0307031.1:0-10142 GCA_010110895.2 Picea sitchensis | reverse complement strand
CAATTACACCAACATTTAGCTAGGCTAGTGTTTTGGAGTAGGAAGAGAGATACACTCTCCAAAAGCTCAAAACACACAATAGCATCTTGTGTTAGGGAGTGTTAAATTCCATTTGCAACATCCTGTCCTGGGAAGCCCTTCTCACATAAGGGTCAAACACTAGGTCACATTGATATTGGCAGAGTTACTCACCCTGCTTTGTTGATATCAGTGTAGAGATTGCACGTATTACGGGGATCACTCGGAGGTATACCCACCGTGATGAGTGGAAGCCTTTTGAGTTGATTTCGAGCTAGATACCCTGCCCTTACGTGTGGATCAGACTATCGACTGTCCCCCAAGGATTTATTGTTGTTGGTGGTGACCTTAATGGCCTTTCTCTCTAGGTTCTTACCCGAGGTGACTGTGGAGGGGAAAGTCTTCATGGTACCTGGAATTGACGTTGACCAAAATCACTCGGGCTCCTTGGAGGGTATACCCACAATTATGTGTGGGAGCTTGCACCAGGCTGTAAATCTGTTAAGAAGGTCGTCAGTGCAACTTTTCCACCCTAGCCCTGCCCATTCTCGTCTCGTTGTTGCGACGTTGGATTTCATCACCAACTAGTGGCTTTGAAATTAGAAGGTCTTGTTTGCTTGGTGTTGCTTTCTAGATTTTATTTACTAGCGCGTGTTGTTTGTTTCTTGAAGATTGACCATAGGATTTTCTTCGTGAAGTTTGTCACTCGTTTACAATAGCTCCTCCACATCATTCATGTAGAATGCAGGGTTTATCTCCAGATCATCTAGAAGGTTCTCAACCCTTTCCCACAAACACACCTGGAGGCTCTCCTCGGCAGAGTGAAGTCCCAGTCGTCACCACACCACAAGTGGAACACACTGACTCTCTAGAACGTTTTCGAATTACAAACACTCGAGAGGACGTTCGACTTCACCCCGATTCTGAGAGACGTTATATGCGAGCGGACTCTTCCAGAGACTTAATTGTTGTGTATTCCAGATCTCCGACTGGACCTTTTTCTGGTATAGAAGGCCAAGATCCTTTTTGTTCTACAGGTGTTTTTCGATGAGACCTTTTTGGTCCAGGTTCACCTGTGATTTCTGAGATCAACCCCACTGTGATTTCTGAAATCTCTGATACAGAGACAACACCGGTGACTACCACTTATCATTTTACTGTACCTGCCGAAATGGCCCATCTTGCAACTACTACGAGTGTTCCAACCGGGTTTACTGTAGTTAGTATTGCTCCTATCAACACACCACGAATGCCCAATGTCAATCCGACACTACCACTTGGATACCGTGCATTGAATGCTTCCATTGCTACTCCTGCGCAAACACCATCCGGTTCTCCTAGTGGTCCTTCTTCTTCTGGGCACTTTCTTTCCCAGTTTTGTTCCAACACTCCCTCAATTTCCTTTTGGAGGACCTTCTTCATCTTCTACTGGCAATCCTAATCCTAGTGGTGTTATTCCTTCATTCACTCCAGCTTATCAGTTTCCGGCTGGTGGCCAGTCTCATCAAGGTAGTATAACTCAACCCCCTCTCAGTTGGAAAAATCCAATTGGAACACCACCTTCGATGGGAGGACCGACCCCACCTTATGGGAAGAACATACCACCTTCCTTGGCTCAATATTGGAATCAGTTAATCCAAAATCCTCCTCAATCGACTGGGGGGCAGCAGTTTCCAGCTGCATCTGTCACACCCCCTAGCATGGGCCAACCATATCCCGGTTCGTTCAATCCCATATGGGGGTCGAATGCTCAAACTCAAGCCCCTATTCCAGGGTATAATCCGATGAGCTACTAACATGTCCATCCACCACCGAATATGCCTGGATCTTCACATTCTATGCAGACTGCTTATGGGCCTACTGGTTTGCCGACAGGGCTTCCTCCCCAAAGCCACCAGTACCCACAGGTGAATCGACAGTTACCTTTTCTTTCCACTTTGGATCTTCCGGATTTGTCAAGGATTTTAAATGATCCCATTCGTCACTCTCCCCAATGGCCTATTATCCCAACCAAGCTTCCATCAGACATTCCTAAATTCAACGGCAAAGTGGGAGAGGACCCAAACAATCACATTATGACTTTTCACCTATGGTGCTCATCCAACTCGTTGATGGATGACTCTATTCGTTTACGTCTTTTTCAAAGAACCCTTACCGGTTCTGCTGCGAAGTGGTATATTGAATTGCCACGAGGTTTCTTCTCTGATTTCAACACCCTAGCTATGGCCTTCCTTACGCATTACTAGTTACCGATCCGTTATGACACGGGCACCGAGATCTTGACTTTCTTCAAACAGACTAAAGGCACTCATATATCTGATCACATCCATGAGTGGCGAAGGAGACGACGTCTCATTAAACTTGAGCTCCCCGATCAGTTACTGGCAGAATGGTTTACAAAATCATTTGTGAATGAAATCGGTAAGGACATTGCCATGGGTGGCGTAGTTACAGAAGAGCAAGCTATAAGTCATGCTCAGTATCTTGACCTTGTTTATTCACAAACGGGAACACTTTACGATTTACTACCTGAATTGTCTCATCCTAATACTTCCAGCACTTCAACTACTCCAGTTTCCTCGCATGCAGCTAACAGTGTGATTGGTACTGCCCAAGCCCAATCACATTCTGTTTCAAGCACAACCCCTACATCTACTTCTTCTAATGTTCAAAATGCTCCGTCTCCTGCCACTCCCATCGGCAAGACTTCTGAAGTAAATGTTGTCCATTCTACCCCAGCCGGTAAAAACAAATCTAAAAAGGGGAGAGGCAAGAATAAGGAGGGAAAAAATAATTCTCAAGCAGAGAAAACTAAAACTACTCATGTTGATGATCGAGATAAGCGCAAACCATGATACCCTTGCCTTATCTGTGGTGATGATCACTACACGAAGGATTTTCCATGACGTGCCGAGGTCACTAAGTTCCTTCAAGGAGTTCTGAAACCACCTGCACCAACTGTCCTGTCCCAACCCTTCCCGTCTCAACAACAGGCTTAGTTGGTCATTCACGATCAACCATCCTCTTCTACTACATCATATGTTTTGATGTGTACTGGTGATTCTAAGCAGAATAACATTGCACTCATGACTCGAGAAGGATGACGATTTACCCCCTTCTTTGGTACAACTCTCTCCCACGACTCCACCTACTAATGGTCCTCTTCATATCGAATGATCAAGCCTCGACACAGTTCTTCGACCCCCCCCTAACGACGTCGTTCAGAAATCGGCTTTCAATCCTCATTCTCGGGCGGCCCAGAACTACAACATTGTTGAAGATCCAGCCCAAGCACCTTCTGCGATGTCATCCCTTGAAGTCCTTCAAACTTATCCCACACAATGGAAGGCACTGTTGAAATCTATTAGTGGAATTGACCCAACAGACACGAATTTAATAATCTTTGACTTGGAAGATCACATTCCAAGGTTACCCCCTCAACTTGCGTTCTAAATCCAAGTGGTTGTCTCCGAAAAAAATATTTTTCAAACCGTTATTGACGAGGGAGCCTCGACTTGTGTTATGTCTCTTGCTTGTTGGAAAGCCATTAGCTCTCCTTCTTTGAATGAATCCCAGAACACTCTTAAAGCCTTCAATGGCTCTGGTTTTAAGCCCTACGATGTTCTTCCTTCGTTGCCTATCACTTTAGAAGGTAAGATGGTTCAAGTCGAAGTGGAAGTCTTTGATGCTCCCCTTGATTATAATAATCTACTTGGCCGCAGCTGGATCGATTCCATGCGCGTTGTTGTGTCGACACTTTTCCATGTAGTACGTTTCCCTCATCAAGGAAAGGTTGTTACCATCGACCAACTTGCCTTCTTCAATTCTGATACCCATACTGGCAACGTACCGTTTATTGCTAAAACCCCACCAGGTTATGAGAACGTCGGTGTAGGCCTTCTAAAGGACTCCTCGTTAATGGGTACTTTCCCCATTCCACCGCCCGATGTTCCATGCTCGTCTGTTGCTTCTATCAACATGATCTCTACTTTGCCTCACGAACTTCTTGCGTCTCAAGACCCTTGGATAGTCCTTGACCCTGGAGATCATATTCGTTTCGGTGACATAATGTCGTTAAGTCTGGTTGAATCTACCTATCAGGCCATTCAATCGGCAACACATTCTACACCCTCTCTTGATGAGTTTTCTCCCGATCCTTTTCGTGTTATTTTTCCCATTGACTAGATGATCATGTTCGTCATGGAGGACACCCTGTGGGACGATGGGCATCATCGTTCCATCCTCTTTCTAGAGAAACATACTCTTGTGAACTACCAACGGATTTCGACCCCATCGACCGTTGTCGTCATTTCGACTATTCCCGAGTCTGCACGTGATGTGTTTGCCGAAGGGAACTTAAGTAATATCTCACCCACGATTCCCATTGACATATCTATTAAACCTGGAATCGTCGAAAATGTTCATATTGGAGCTTCATGTTCCCCTGACGAAATAGTCACCTATACATCCCTGTTCAAAGAGTTTCGTGACATATTCGCCTGGAGCTACTAATAAATGCCAGGTATCGACCCTGAAATTGTGATCCATGAAATAAAGACATATCTTGATGCTAAACCCGTCCGACAACACCTTCGTCCAGTTCACCCACGCAAAGCGGCTTCTATAAAACTTGAAGTCGAGAAACTTCTGAAAGCCGGATTTATTTATCCGATGGCTCTCACAAACTGGGTTTCCAATCTTGTCCCAATTGACAAGAAACAAGGTATGATTCATGTGTGTGTTGATTATAGGGATATTAATAAAGCTTGTCCAAAAGACAACTTTCCTACCCCTTTCGTCAATCAGATTGTCGATGACTGCGCTGAAAGTGAAATCTTCTCTCTCATGGATGGTTTCTCCGGCTATAATCAAATTAACATCGTTCCCGAAGATCAACATAAGACTACTTTTATTTTTCCTTGGGGTACTTTTGCTTACCAGAAACTTCCTTTCAGTCTCAAGAACGTTGGTGCCACTTTTCAACGCGCTATGTCTTCCACTTTTCATGATTTCAAACACATCATTCAACCATATTTGGACGATTTACCCGCTCATTCTATGCACAGAGTCGATCACCCAAACCACCTCCAGGCCATTTTTGTTCGATGTCAGTTCTACCGTATACGTTTAAATCCTCATAAGTGCGTTTTCTGTGTAGAATCCGACCATCTTCTAGGTTTTATCGTTTCGCGTCACGGGATTTGGGTGGATCCTTTGAAGGTTGAGGCGATCCTTAATCTCCCTCCTCCTTCCACACTTCGCTAGTTGCAAAGTTTGCAGAGGAAAGCAAACTTTCTTTGTCGTTTTATCCCAAACTACGCCGATATCACTCGTGGATTTACACGGCTATTAAAGAAGGATTCAAAGTTCGTCTGGGATACCATTTCCAACAATGTTTTTGAAGCTTTGAAGTTATCCCTGACGCGTGCTCTACTTCTCTTCCCCCCCGATTACAGTCGTGATTATTTCCTTTACCTTGCTGCCTCGGATTACACCATTGGCATGGTTTTCGTCCAAGAGGATGATGCTCATGACGAACATGTTATTTACTACTTGAGTCGAAGTCTCACGCCGACTAAAATCAAGTATCAACATGTCGAAAAACTGGCCTTGGCTGTCGTTCAAGCCGTTCAACGCTTCTGGCACTATATCCTCTCACGCAAGACTACGGTGATTTCTCATTGCAACCCTATGCAACACATTTTGACACGTCAATTGCTAGGGGACAAGTACTCCAAATGGATTGTCATACTTCAGGAGTTTGACTTGAAATTTGAACGCGCCAAGTCTAAGAAGTCATTAGTCTTTGCTGAGTTGATATGCGATTTTCCCCATTCTGCAACGAAAAATGTAGCAACAGATTCATTACTCGATGAATCTCTTTTCCTTATTAGCACTGATGATCTTTGGTATGGGGATATCATTATATATCTCCAAAACCAGAGTTTCCCTAATTTGTCTAGTACTGAACGGTGTCGCATATGCTATCAAGCTCGTCAATACATTATCCTCGGGGATACTCTTTATCATCGGGGGATTGACTCTGTTTTTCGACGTTGTCTAACGTTTGACGAAGCCGAGAAAGCTCTGAATGAATTCCATTCCAGAGCATGTGGTGGTCATATGTCTGGGTATGCTACTGCCCAGAAGATCTTATGCGCAGGGTATTTTTGGCCTTCTTTGTTTAACGACTGCATTACTGCCGTTCAGAAATGCCATGCCTGCCAGACCTATAATCAGAAAATTCGGTCACATCCTGCTCCTCTTCACCCTGTGGTCTCAGTNGTTGGTCCCTTTGTGAAATGGGTCATCGATTTCATGACATGTCACCCTCACTCAGCTGGGGGGCATGGTTACATCATTGTAGCCGTTGATTACTTTACGAAATGGGCCGAGGCGATGCCGACATTTGACAACACTGGAAAGACCGCAACATTGTTTATTTTTAATCACGTCATAGCTCGTTTTGGTGTTCCCCAAGCTATCATTACTGATCACGGTAGCCACTTTAGGAATTTTATGATGTCCAAACTTACTGAAAAGTTGGGTCTTCGCCATGATAACTCAATGCCCTATTATCCACAAGCCAACGGCCAGGTCGAAGCTATCAACAAAGTTCTCATAACTATGCTTCGACAGATGATAGGAATTCATAAAACAAGTTGGCACACAATATTGTTTTCGGCATTGTGGGCATACAGAACATCCGTCAAGTCCGCTACTAGGTTTACACCTTTTCGGTTAGTCTACGGTGTGGAAGCCATTCTCCCTATCGAATGCGAGATACCTTCTTTGAAACTAGCTGTTGAACTCGTACCCAACACTTCTACTGAGGAAGAACGTCTTTTGTATCTTATGCGATTAGACAAAACTCGACGTGATGCCACCCTAGTCATGGAAGCTCAGAAAAAGCGTTTCAAGGCCCAATACGACAAGCATGTCAAGCCTCGCATTTTTTCCGAAGGTGATCTTGTTCTTCTCTATGAACAAGATCGAGATATGTTAGGAGCTGGGAAATTTGAACCCATGTGGCGAGGTCCCTATATCGTTCGACGAGTTTTGGAAAAAGGAGCTTATGAGTTGGTAGATTATGATGGTATCCCTTTGAGTGAACCCAGGAATGGGTTGTACTTGAAGAAGTACTATGCATAAATCATCTGTGCACAAGTACTTGTATTTTTAATGTATCATACTTTAAGTGTGTTACTATAGTTTGATTTTGTCGTTATCTGGTCTTTGCCCTTATGTGATGTTGTGTTTGATTTCCAAATGTCGGAGTCTTCGCTACCCTATATTGGCTTCGCTGATGGCGCTAGCTGTAGTATTCAGAACCTTGCTTCCGTTGCATGGGCCATTTACGCCCCTACAAACGAACTTGTCTCCTTACGAGGCGTGTGTCTTGGTCGTGCGACCAACAACATTGCAAAGTATAGCGTCGTTATTGAATTATTGGTTGATGCTATCTCACTCGGAATTCATCATTTGGTTGTGTGACTTGACTCACAGCTTGTAGTACTATAGTTAAGTAATATATACTCTGTTCGAAGTCCTACTTTGTTATGGGTTTATTTGCGAATTTGCCTCTTGGAACGTTATTTTGATCACATTGAATATCAACATATTCCTAGATGTCTAAATACATTAACAGATGCATTGGCTAATTATGTATTGGATAGACATTTGAATCATTTATAAATCAATCACATCAATATTCACACAATATAAAGTATCGGTAGAAGTCGTCTGTATATATAACGATCAAAAGAGTTTTTTACAAAAAGTTTGTCCAAAGACCAAAATGTCAAAATCTGAAGCTCATAGCTTCTACAAAGTGATGTCATGGATGACGTTCACGATAACACATGACTGCTCGAGCAACCCTATGGAGTAGTCGACTCATAGATTCTGATACTCCTACAGTATGACGATGATCGCGTCGTGGAACCTCTTCCAGAGTCATGTCTGGAATATCTACAGTCAAGCCCTCCAGATTTTGTTCCACCACCTTATAATGCTCAGCATATTGTGGTGCTGCCGCTACCTCTCCTCGCCACTGGATGGGAGAAGTGCTAGGAGGTCTGTAAGGTCCAACATCTGTGTTATCAACAAATGATTTTGTATTAGTCTTTGGACGAATATATAAAACAAAAACATATGAATATGATAAAAATTCACAAAAACATTTGAAAATGAAAAAATGTGTGTGCTTCTTACCAAGGTCCCCCCACTGAGCATCCTCTGGCAGTACTAAATCCGGATCTCCTCGGAAATCCAAGCCGGCATAAGCATAGTCATCAACCATCAACAACTGTCGTTGAAGCCAATCAAAGAAAGTATCATCATACTTGATGATCGGTCCTGCTACGTGCCAGGCCATAAGCTGACACCATCTCAGCATCCTTGGATCCCTAGGACCCGGTATATTCCACTCAACCTGCAGTCTCTGTAATGGGACCCTCTCAAGGAAGGACACCAACAAAGATCCGTACCCGAATTTCTTCAAGTCACCTCGTCTGCACTTGGTCAACTACTTTTTTATACTGCGAAGCATAGCATCTGCCGAGTTGAACACTCGAGGCTTAGTACACTCAATAGCATACTGGAAGTAAATCTGTAACGCCATGTGAGGAGCAGAACTCCCAGCCATCCGAGCTATGGTGAAAAGGATAGTACGGAGGGTCAAGTCTCGTACCCCCCAAATAACTACTTTTCCTTTCTTTCTCTCAGCCTCGGGAACGCAGTGTACATTGCAGTACTCACTCATCTTTAGCCCACCACCTCTAATACCAATCAGGCTCACATAGTACCCCCGCCGTGACAATCCAGTCAGAAAGTAAATGTCCTCAATGTCTAAGGACAGTGTGTGGACCCCCACATAAAATACCTGCTGATCAGGGTCCCACATACGCACCAGGTACTCTAATAGTCTGACTTGGGCCCTCATGCCCGGGATGCAAAAGTACTTCAAGAGCCCACAGTCTCTCAAAGCAGCTATAGTAGGTGGATGATTTTTGGCCATTGCATTGTCTTCTTCGTGTTCCCTTTCGCGCCATTCAAGCACCATGTTGATGGCCAAATATCTGGATAAGAGACACAACAAAAAGATTAGCAACTATTTTCATGAATTCATTCTCTTTCATTGGCTAAATTTTAAAAACTTTTTTGAGCTTTGCGGTTCTCGCAAGTGCCCTGTGTGCACAGTGCGAGAACCTCGCAGGTGGCCTTAAGCTCACCTACAAGAATTCCTCATTCTCGCAGGTCCCATGAAGCCTACCTGCGAGAATGATAACGCACATGTAGGGCTTGGAAAATCAAATAAAAAATGACTTTTTAACCAATGGAATTGCAAATTTAAACCATGAAAATGTTAAGAACAAAGAGCCTACCTCGTCACTGACGGCTCGCTGAATGGACGATCGTAGCTCCCGCAATCTGACGCTGAACTCTGAGGGTAAAAGAGGGTTTTTTTGGAGCTCAAATAGTGAAAAGGTAAAAATGATGTGGTAAAAAGAGTATTTACTCCTTTTTATTTACTTTTACTATGCCATTTAGTTTTTTATGATTATTTATCTATTAAACCCTAATCCCTAATGTCATTTTGAGTGAAACTTTAGCAGGCGTGATGATTTTGATGGTCAAATACAGGGATATGGACATATTTTTTCTTTGTCATCGTGTTTTTTGATTGTTTTTTATGGTTTTTATACAAAAACCTCGAGCGTGGTCTTTGTCTGTTCTTGTGCTCGTAAATACATGAGAACACGATCGAGCATACTTTTATCACTTTTTCGGGCTCAACAAGGTTATACGAAAAAGGAACTCCCCTGGAGTCCTCTTTAAGATCTTTTCAGACTCTCTAAACATGAAAAGATCGTCGAGCGACCTTGCTATGTTCACGCTCGATAAAGTATTTGAAGTAAGTGTCTAGTGAGCGATAATTTATCTCTTTTTCGGTCTCGTCTAGACTATTTTACGAAAAAGTAATTGAGAGAGTTCTCTTTTAAGTGTTTTTCCAGACTCTATAATCATGAAAAACCTTCGAGTTTTCTATCTCTGGACTCGTTAAACAAACATTGACAGACACGTGATGGGACTGAACCACTCCTTCTTAGGGTTCGTTAAAA
>SNQJ01S0307028.1:0-10105 GCA_010110895.2 Picea sitchensis | reverse complement strand
GATGGTTGAGAGGAGAGGAGTTCGATAGGTGTATAGTTAGTAGTCCATTAATTGGAAAAGTTTGTGCTCTTAGCTATGTTCATACACCCTTTGTGGTTCTCAAGGCTTACGTTGGAAGTATCTAAGCCATACCATGAATACAAACACATAGCAGTTGCAATCTAAACCCTAGATCCATGAGGATGAATGTATATGTATATGTTAATGTTTTGGTGTCTTCTTGTTGAATAGTAGTGTTGCAAAAGTTGAAGGTGGTGGTTAGTTAAAGTGTGCGAGACAATAATTGAAGTTAATATGTCTCTAGGGTTTTCTTTAACATACATGATGTTCTAGAATATATCCATGTTTCAATATTTACTAATTCAATACCTCCAATCCTACCCTCCAATCAAAATTTAAATCTTCATTAGACCAAATGTTGTATATATATAGAAGAGATGGCTCATATTGCTTCAAAATACAAGTGTTATTTTGTAATCCCTTGTTGTTAGCTTGCCTTCAGTATATGATTGCAGACTTTCATTTCCTAATGAATGGATGTTGAGAAATTACATACCTATTTTGTTCAAGAATTTATAATATTATAATGATAAACAAGATATAAATGTTATTTTACATTGTCATTCAACTAACTCTGCTTTATATTATCACAATGTCATGTTGTCGCACCAGTTGTTTGGAATAAAGTGAAGTAAAATAGTATACAAGTTTGAGAGTAAATTATTGACATTTGAAGGATATCATGCCTTGAAATACACATATTGGCCAACATCAGGAAGAATGGTTGTTGAAGAAAAATAAATGATATCTATTAACAAAGTAAAGGAATACAAAAAGATTGTAAACCCGTCAACAATGTAGCCTTTTCTTCACAATTCTTAACATGCAAGGTGGTTGTAATAAGGTACATAAATATTTTTTTATAATATATGTAGTATTTTCTCAAAAAAATGCACAAACATCTAGTATTTGTAAAAAAATCAACATATACACATCAAAATAGAGGATTGAGGGAATTACCAACATTGTACATAGGTTTTTTTGTAGTTGCTTACACATTTATTTTGACTATAAACTCATCAATAATCACATACACCATTACAAGAAGTCTTGAGCACAAGGTAGGATGGAAATTACCTCCCTAAACTCTTCACATTAACCCTAACATGACCCTTTCCCATACTCCCCAAATCTAGTGGCGCAGGATTGTCATCTTCTAGGGCATAAAAAATTGTCTACAAATTGACAAAGAAACAAACCCATGACTTAGAAAAGATATTGGATGGTAAAATCAATATAAACAAGTACAAAAACTCTTGGAATGCAATCAAGTACACTATTAAAATTATTTCCGCAATGACATTGATCCCTGCTCCAAAAAAACGAAGCTTTGATGGCAATGAGAACAATGGTTTGGCCCTCTGAAGATTGGTTGTTGATGATGGTTATTGCATTACCTCTCATTCCCTAGTGGTTGCAAAGACAAATGAGTTAAAAAAAAAACAAAGTCGACACTTTAAGAGGGTCAAAATTGGCCTATCAATTTTTCCCCTTTTGGCCCATTTTTTCTCGATTTTTGCCATTTTTTCAAAAAATCATGATGTGCTGATTTTTTTTCCAAATCTGGTGATTTTTTCAGGCCCATTTTTTATTTGAGGTTTGACATCGTGAAAAATCATGATGTCGCCAATTTTTTGGTGATTTTTTCATCTATGATTTATACACAACTCAAGTAGGGCATCCTCCCAAGAGGGGTTATGGGCCCACATAAGTAGGGGATACTCCCCAAGAGGGTTATGGAACCTACATATCAAGGTTGACTAGGTCTACCTTAACCAAAACCTAGTAATACAATAAATGATCGAATTAGTGCCCAACCAATTGCATGAAAGACACAACAAAGGTTGGTCATAGCCAAATGTGAGGTTTACACCATTCTCAACAAAATTATATTTGTAATATTCAAATAAGAAATATTATAAAATAGTTATAATAATAAGACAATTTCACTTTTGTCTATTTGAACCTTTCGTAACAATTGCATCATTTTTGTGAGTGTTTTTCACTTAAAATCCACATAATTATAGATTGTCTTTGAACCATGCAAGATTGATTATGAATATCTAGGATGTAGGTCTGACCCTATAGCGATGTCTTCAAGAATTATACTCTAGGTGTGTATTTCTTTCCTACCTCACGAGTTTTGAAGTGTGGATTTCTTAAAGTTAAAGGTAATTGGCAATACCTTGGGAAAAACTAGCAACACAAAAAAACATGTCTACCTATGCCAGAATTTGTGTGGAGATGGACTAGGGAAATCCCATCCTAGAAATAATTACTTCAAAGTTATGTAGGCATGGTGTAGTTACCTACTCTTACTATGCATGCATTGGGTGGGTCCATCCTGCATCCAAGTTTGGGACAATGCATCCCAACATATCGAATGAGACACCCTATATCACCCTACAAGATATGGGGTTCTTCTCTTGTTATAGGGTTAATGCACACCATAATGGAATCTAAGGATAGGGACCACTATGTTATAAAATGAAAATAAACAATATTTTTTAGTCAATTAGGTGTAACTTGAGTGCCTGAGAGGAAATTTGTTATCCTCCCCAACCTAGGTTCAATTCCCACTTTGTGGCATGCTTGCTCTCTTCGTAAGCCAAATAATCATTGTTGATCTGGCCTTAAGCCTTGAAGAATCTAGTTTACCCTAGTGTTGAGGGATCAAAATTCCCTTTAAATCAACAACATGATCACTCCTAGAGACGAGGCCCAATTAGGCTCTTTCCTATTTGGAATGACGTGATTCTCCGGATGGATGATCCGACAAGTTTCGATGGGATTTACTATGTTATCAAATGGGTATTTATAGACTGTTTTATGTTTCTTTATAAGTTCATTTATTAAGTGTTTGATGACTGAATTCTTGAGAAAGTTGGGTTTAGGCTAACCTTTTACCAACAACATGTAGATGACACCACTCTTCAACCAATATCAAACAATAATATTTCCTTATTGATTAAGCAACAAAAATCATCTAAGAAAAGGAAGACATATGCATAAACGACAAATAATCGGAAATAATTATAGTTAATGTATAACACAAATTTCATAACACCATCATATTCATGCCAATGTATATTCAATGACTGCAACATTTCAAGATAACTTAAATACATGTATCGTCTTACTAAATCGTTTGTAGCAGACAACAACAAAGCAAAACAATCCACAAATTATGTTACTCCACAAGATTTGAAAAAAAAAAGTTGTCTTCGACTCTACCTGAGCTTCTGAATTAGACTTCAAAATAATTATTTGTCTGATTCTTTCACTTATTACACAAAACCATCGACCCTTCAAAACAAGGTCGACCTCCTTATTTATATGAAAATCACATGTAAAAAATAGCAACCACGTTCGTTTAACTAAAGAAAACATAAATATAAAGTGGTTAATGTTCACATGAAAACCATCAGTGAGCTCCAGTTATCTCATAGGATTTTCCTTGTCATAATTGGACCACTGAGAGAACATATCTTCACAGACATGCAGGTACGAAAATCGATGTTGATCCATCAACATGTTGATCCATCAACATGTTGATCTCATCCTTCATTTCGATGATCCGGTTTCTAAATTGAACTATCTCGAAGCTTAGTTGTCATAGTGCTCATGATGCTCCCATCGACCTGTCGGCAAGTATCTTCACTTGTCCCTTTTCAAGTGCTCAAATCTCCCAAATATTCACTCCAAATTTAGCGTTGAGCTCTCTGAACCGTTGAAATATAATGTGCAAATCAACAAAGTCATCGAGAGCGTCAAATTCTAGGAGTTGGAGGTATATCATCCTCTGGTTTATGTTGTTCCAATTTCTAAGACACTCCTCCCATATCTCCTGCATTTTCTGTTGTGGTTCAACTACCAATTGTACCCAATATTTTGTTGCTACCCTGATCCTAACTAAGCTCTTGTATGCAATCATTTTAATTCCATGTTCTTCTTCCCCTTGACCCTTTTGGATCTCTCTGATATACTCGATTTTTTCCAGTACTTTATGATCCTTCGTCGATCATCTCATCATTTCTTTGTATGCTATGAGGCCAAGCAAAGTCTCCTCTTGGTAACTTACGATCCTGGTCATAAAAACCTCCCTATCTGATTTAAACTGAGTATAAATATCCCGAAATTCAGTTCTCATGAACCTAACCACCTAGCTAGTGTCCTGATAGTATTCCAGCTAATGCATGAGATGCACCAACTTTTCTCTCATAAAATTGACTTCTTGTTCATCCTCTCTTGCCCAGTCTATAGTTCCACTAGATATAGCCATACTTTCCCCTAATAACTCACTTACCCTGGATTGTCCTGCATCTAGTAGGGTTTCTTCCGTGGTGATCATTACTGCATTGTCCAAAGTGATTCTCCTCTTTTTTCTAGTTTTCTTCACTACTAATTGTCTCTTCATGTTATAAGCAATGGCTTGAACATCGACTACTTCATCAACCGACTCTAGGATTGGTTGGTCCCCCCATGAGAGGGTGTTTCCTAAACTGCCTGGTGTATGAAAATTCTCAAGTATTGTTTCTTTGTCTTTGTTGACTTCAGGCTTCTCATGATTGGTTCCTTTATCTTGTTCTTGAGTCATTTGAGACTTCCTAGAAGCTCCTGTTGACCCCATCTCTGTCCTAATAGATGAATCTTCAATTTGCTTTGTACTTGGGGCATTATACATGTTCTCTATTGCTGCATTTTTGGCTGGGATTGATGACCCTGGGGGTGGGGAATGTGTTAAAGGCTCTGTAGTGATTTCCTCAAGTGCTTTATTACCTTCGAGCCCTACATACTCTTTGTCTTTGTTGGTGTTACCTCCTAATGAATCTTTAGCATATGAGTTTCCTTGATCCTTTCCTTTCACTGGTGCATCACTTCTCTCGATGGTAGCTTGATTACCATTCTCATTTTTATCTCCTAGTTCAATGTGGCCTTTGATGTTGCTTCCTTCTTCATCCAGTGGTTGTGGTGTTCGGTTTTGGGTGTTTTGATCCCCTTCAATTGTATTCATATCTATTTCCTTGACTAAAATATTTGGTCCTTGGGAAGTCATGTCTAACACCTATGTTACTTCTTCATTTAAAATAGGCACTCAAGTGTGATCAAGTCAGCAATGATAAGGGCTACATATCTTAGGGCATTTGAAAAAAATGCATGCTCAATTCCTGGTACTCCTATCGGTGTTCTCCCTTAAACCTGTTGTGGAGTGTGTTCCTCCATTGAGGTGTTCTCGGGGGTTTCCTGCTCCTCTTCTCTTTTGATGACGACTGGAGTTATTAACACAGATGCAACTTCCAACACTATGGCAGTTTCCCTTTGCAATTGCATCATCCTTTTAGCTTCCTCTAAGAGCCTTTGTGCCTTCGATCTGTCCACTGTCTGTTCTATACCTTCTTGTTGATGTTGCGCCAGTGCCACTATCCCTATTGTTTATTCTAGGAAGTCTATTTTTTCATTCCCAGACAGGGCCATGAACCTAACCAGGTCTAGTTTTTCTTTCCTCTGTAAAACATCATCCCAGTTTGTGGCATTCTTTGTGAATATTTTGTCTTCAAAATCTTCATGTGGGTATGTCCAATAAGACACCACCTAACTAGCATGCTCAGCTACCAACGCCCTAGGGTCGTGCTTCCTATATCTCCTAGTGGTGAACTTGTACTCTATCTGACTCTAAGCTTCTTTTATGGCCTGTGTAGTTTCCTTCATGAAATGGTAGCCCACATAAAACCCATAGGGAATACATATTCTCTTCTTATCCTTTACCAAAGATGAATTGAACCCCTGTAGTATGGTTTGGTAGCAGATTTATCCTAACACTAGCTTGTTGGGCACATGGATTGGCAATAAGTATGGTGCTCAGATGGCTCCGAAAATTCCGATATATGTGCTTCTTTCCTCTAAGTACTAGTGCCCAATCTTGGATACTACTTTCCTAGCTTCTTCGGAGAGTCTTGGGCAGTCTTATTTAAAAATTAAAGAATATACTCAATCTATGAAACCATTGCAGATTAGAGCAATTGTTCTTTTGTACCTATTATCCCACAGGATGCTAAAGTAAATATGTACAGGAACTTCATAAATATGACATCTTAGGCTCAAACCAGGGAAAAAATTCCTAGCGCATATCGTATCCAGGAGATAAGATGCAATGTAGAATGTAGGAGTTTCTCCAAGTTTTGGGTTCTGCACTTCCTCTATCCTAGTGCTCAATTGTTTCGATAGATCCCCAGTTAAAATTGCTTCCAAATGTAGTGACTGTATGAGCCAGCGACATCCAGGCTTCAGAGAACCTGGAGTAATCCTTGTATCTGTATAAACGACAGATCAGGGCCATCAGAAAAATGTAGGGTTCTTGGAGGTTCGTTGTGTTGTACCACCCTGAGGCCTGATTCACAAATTTCTTATTCCCTCCACCAGGATGCTAACAATTGACTAGTATTATGGCATTCATAGAACGCCACAAGAAAATCCTTGTTCAACCTTACTTCAATGTCCTTGAGTTTATAATACGTGCTTACTTCTATCAGCAAGAATACACCTACACATTCTCCATCTTTGTTATTCAACAAGCATTTATTTGCATCAGCATGATGAATGATCCACTCCAAGAGATCAACACATGGAAATATGGGTGTCTTGGCTGCTACCATATACAACGAAGACCGCCTGATGTTCTGGAAGATTTGGTCATCTAATTCCCTCACCTTTGGGTCGTTGTGAGGTGTACACTTTGGGAAATATTCATATTGGATTTTGTTGTATAAATCTAGCCAAGAAGGCAACATTACCTTGGATGTTGTACTAGTATCTGTATCTTTGAAGAGCAGAGGTGGCTTTGCTAGCTTCTTTTGTGACATTCTGATCACCATCTTTTCTTTGGGGGGAAACTCCTGCTTCTTAGTAGCCGAGATGGATGCTTCTATGATTTTCTCACTTCCTCCTTTCAAGGTCTTTGGTGACTGACAAGTCACTCGTCATCTAGGCAACATATTTCTTGCAAAATGCAATAGTTTAACTTAATATTCTCTAAATCACAGGAAACTCAGAGACAATTAGGATAAATACCTGTGCGTGATGATTTTTCTGAGTCGAATACCTCCCAGTCTGGAGCCTCATGATAAACACAACACAACTCATTTTGTAAACGACGTTGGATCAATTGTGAGTTGTTAAGCAAAGAACAAAATAGTTATGCGGAAGTTATGAAATAATTCAAATACATTTGAATAAATAAAAATTATCATTTACATCCAAAATCATCACGTTTTAGTACATGGAATCGACTGTAGATTTTCATTAATTACACCTATCGTCTGTGCAGGTTCTTGGAGTAAAAACTATGTGCAAATTGGCGGCACGAAGAGATGTTGGAATGATTCATAGGGGATTTCGAACAATTGTCAATTGACATGCATTTGAGATCGAGATTCGGGCACTTGATCTATTTGAGGCTTTTGGGACGAGTTCATGTCTAAATTGGCCAATCCGATAGAGATGACAACACAAAGATTTCACACGTGTGGTTAGATCAGAATATCGATGTGGCAGCTATTGACCAGCGGAATACATAGGGATGTGCGTGAAACAGAGATCTAAAGATGGATGGTCCTCATTAATTCAAAGATCTTCGGCAAAACCCATCGGACAACTCAGATTGCTCATTGACGAGTATTGATCAGGCTTCGGTGGGTTGGAGGGCATACAATAAAGGATATGTTTTGTTTCCTTCTTAATCGGTTGATGCCGGTATCTATTGACGTTCGGCACTAACCTCATTGTTAACATGTTCTCCTGTGTTCAACATTGGGTGTCGATTCCTGATGTTAATCAACATCAATGACTACCTTTTAGAATTAACAATGGTTGTTTTTTCAACTAACCTCGTCGACACTCAATGTTGATCAATCTCGACACTTTGACGAGCATGTAGCACCCTCGCACAACTGGTATCCTAGAAGCCCGACACCCGATATTGATCGGCGTCAGCATTCTCAAGACTATGCCACACTGTTGACACATATATTGAATTGACCAACACCCGACAATGATTGACATCAGCGTTTTAGAGCAGTAGGTGTCGGGTATTGGGGAACTTTACCTTTAGTAGTGATTTTTTTTTAAGGTTTTCTAGATTTATAGATGTAAGGCAAACCGTACAAATAATGAAGAATATGGACAAAAACAGTAAAGATGGAACTTATGTACAATCAATGGAAACAAATGCAAATGGAAAAAAGAAAAGTGGTACCCAAACATTGGAAGATTTTAAGGGTGTGTTGAGTGCTCAACAAATGGCGATTCGGTGGTAGAAGATAGACTCTTTGTTTCTCTCTATAATGATGCTGACAAAATTCTTGGGAAATGGTTATTAGCTTGAGGAAATAACCCATGGATGACTCACAAATATGTATACGTATGGTCCAAGGAAATTCTTGCCGACTGCTCATGGGGATTGACCCAAATACATTCCTCTTTCCATTTAACCAATGACTCCTACCTTTCCATTGAGAGTTGTGTCAGAACTCAAAACTATTGACAAGACATTATGTTTTTTTTTTTTGAAATTCAAGAACCTTACCAAGGTGTTGCTTTGCTTCTAGCGAGCATCCATAGCCCCAACAGAGTTACCCTGATATCAAAGACCTTGCTCCGCTACCAGTGAGCGTCCATAACCCCGAAAGAGATATTTGCATGCCCTCTCGATCATACATTCTGACTTGTTATTTTAAGTTCAACTTTGTTGCATACATGTCGGGAATGAACCAGGGAGGAGGATATATGTTTATTGGTGAAGGATCAGAACTATATACCTTTTATTCCTTGTCTTTTTTGAACAATATGAGGACTAAATTTTCTTTGTTTGGGGTATCAACCACACTCTCCTCTATTCCATATCCCTTGGTATTCCCAGACCACAAGGTATTCGACTTGTTTGTTCCTATAAATGTAAATTACCCATGCGTTGAAGCCTCTGACCAATACACCTTCTCCCGATTGTTCTGCAGAATCTAAAACTAAGAGATACGAATTTAGCTTCAGTAGATTGCACCACCACTTAGACAAAAAACACACCTGAAAGCGTGCTATCACCAGAGTAATCAAAACAAGAAATCAAATAGAAATCAGTGTTGGCAAATGTTTAATAGGTAGCGTATGCTTGTCATTGATGGCAAGTACAGCAACGATGATGGCTTGAGTACACCAACGATGATCAACAACGCAGTGATATTCAGGAAGACCGACAACACAACCAGGCAAACAAAAGATAAGTTCAGGTTGATAAAATGTTCGAAGGCCCGAGAATCATTTCTGATCGTTGGATCTCATTCAAAATTCCCGAAAGAACGAGGGCCGTCAGATCATAATATAGACAAGAAGAGCGTTGAACAGGAGGACAGATCTCAGACGTCAGATCTGAGCGCAGGGTCCGACCACCGTTGGATCGAGGAGAACCTGCACGATCCTTAAAGAACAAGGAGAAGCAGGCGTAATCGCGACATGCGAAATCGCGACCTAATCTGAGCCATCAGATCGAGGTTGAATCTGGACCATTGATTCCAGTCCATATCGGGGTTTCGTGAATCGCGACTTTGAAGTGACAAAAACACTTGACAACAAGAATGTCGATTTTGCGATATGCGATATCGCGATGCAATCGCATCCATTGAATCGAGAATGAATCTAGACCATTGATTATGGCTTGTATCGGAGTTTCGCGAATCGCGATATCAAGAGGCAAAGAACCCAATGCATCAAGAATGTCGATTTCGCGATATGCGATATCGCGATTCAATCACAGCCATTGAATCGAGAATGAATCTGGACCGTTGATTTAACTCCTTATCGGAGTTTCATAGATCGCAACTTGGAGTGACGAGAACCTCCACCTAAGGAATAATGAGATGCGAGATCACGAAAAGATCAGGACCGTCGGATTACCAAGAACGTGGATCGTTGATCTGAGCTCCATCTCGGAGCTTCGCCTATCGCGACTTGGAGTGACGAGAATCTCCATCGAAGGAACAACGAGATGCGAGATCAC
>SNQJ01S0307026.1:0-10105 GCA_010110895.2 Picea sitchensis | reverse complement strand
GGCAGGGATATATCTTCCCGCCCTCCTTCATTGGATGAGTAGGTCAGTGATAGTTTTTCCAGCAGTTTAGCATACAATGGCTACATTCTTCATTTCTATACAGGTTGTTTCTTTCAATGATCCTTTATCAAATGAACAGCTCAGTAGTACCACTCTCCCAATAGATGTGCAGTATGTAAGAGATATGTCTTTCAGCCCTCCATTGGATGAGAAAGTCAATGACAATTTTCTCTTGTGGATGAGTAGTTTGGTGGTAAAATTGTTTCATGTTGTTAGGTCCAATTTTGTGTTGAGTTGGATCATCACAAACCCAATCTCTCATTTCTTCTGATCTTCCAACTACCATTGGCTCTAATTTGAGTTGAGTATGCCCACTCATTCATTTGCATCTCATAATCTTTCTCCATGACCCCTCATTCAGCTTAAGGGAGGGTGTTGAGATTGGGTAATCTTCATTTAAGGCCACACGTCAACACACTACTTGGTGTATTGAGAGATTTAATGAGCCTAACCCACTTTATCATTTAATGACTAGGTCAACCTAGTCACCTTCTTGGGGTGCCAGCCCCAAGAAGGATGTGTATAAATACATATACACTCCTCATTTGTAAAACACATTCATTCATTAAATTGATCACGTATAACAGTCTCTCGTAAGTATATTTTCTATAGGAGTATTTTTTTTGTTAAAAGTTGTCATAAATTTGAATGGTTCCTATATCTTTGGATTGTGGTTTGATAAAGAGATCAACATAGACCTTTTATCTTAGTAATTTCAACACTAGATCTAATTGTAAAACACCTAGCTTACAAAATGAGTTGTATATGAGAGTCTCTCTTGTGCTATTTTTCTATAGAGTATTGTTGTTTTGTTAAAAGTTGTCATAAATTTGAATGGTTCCTATACGTTTGGATTATGGTTTGATAAAGAGATCAACGTAGACCTTTTATCTTAGTGTTCTCAACACTAGATCCAAATAAACACCTAGCCATACAAAATGAGATGGTGTTGTATATGAGAGCTGTAGGAAAATTTGGTTGTGACATGGCAGTGCAAAGGACAATTGTGTTGCCAAGAAGAATTCAATTACAAATTTCAATGCATTTTATTTGTTTAATTTGTTTACCCTTCTTCATAATTCATAAATTGGTAGTGGATGGTGTTACCTAGGGTAAATTTCAAAACAGCATTCTCTTTTTAATTTTAATGCTAAAACTACTTAGATCAGGAACATAAACTGATATAACAGAGTATAGAGATATTGATCTATAACAGACAGCAACTGTAGCAGTAGAAAACTAGATTATATGCAATAAACTCAGATCTCAAACATTTATGAAAAGCTCCTCTAAAGGTAACAGCAGATCTATATTACTTAGTTCTGAAACAAACAGTAAAGCAAAGTTCTTCTAAGTATAACAACAGATCTATATAACTGTGCTCAAACAGTAAATAAAGAACATAACTTATACATCCATGCAATGGTTATTCTATGCTAAACTCAGATCTGAGTCTTTAGAAGAAACATATAGGAAACATACCTGGTACCTACCTCACCTTTGAAGATAGCACAAAACCACACTAGGTGTAGATCCTTGTTGCAGCTATGCCTGTGGACAAGTTCAGTTCATGGATCTACAAAACTTATTTGCCAAGATTGAAAGAACTTCTCACACCAAGCTTATAATTTACTGAAACAAACAAAAGACCCAAACTCTTCCAAGCCAAAACTTTACCCAAGTAACCCTAAGATCTATACTTACAGAACTGTAAGCAAACCCTTGATCAATGGATAGTAGAAGCACACAGCTCACACAATAAAGACAAGGAACAACAGAAGGGTCAGCCCTTAAGAAGATGCACCAATGAAGGTTACAGCGTGGCACCTCTCAGCAAGCATCAGTAGGCAGTCCTACCTCATAATAAGACGTGGCACCCCCTCAACAAACATAAGACAGCAAGCATGCGGTACCCCAGCCAGGAGGAGGGTTGTGGCAGGTTGCAAACGAGGCACACCAGCAGGAGGAGGTCACGACAGGCATGCAAAGGAGGCACGGCTGTAGGAGGAGGTCATGGCAGGCTGCAAAGGAGGCACGGCTGGCATGAACAGCAAAGAAGACACTTCAAGGAGGCCGCACTACACTTCAGAACAGCAACAGGAATAGGTCAGCACCTCACCACAGAGAAGCAACAGGAATAAGCAAGGACTGAGGTCGTGAGCCACAGGAACCTCCACGCTATCACCAAAGAGTAAGTGTACAATAGGTGTAGGAGGGGGGTCTTTAAATAGCAGAGATAGGGCAAGGGTTTGGGCCAGGATAGGCACCAGGCGAAGCTGTTAGACAGTTCAAGCATTGTTTAAATTCAGGAAATTTAAACATGTACACTATTTAATGTTTTACTTTTAAAACATAAACCCCAAATAAATCAAATAAAACCCAAAACAATTAACCAAGGGTAAGGGTGGGTGTTGCAAGGTGGCATTACTCATCCCTTCCAAACTTCATATGGTGAACCCATTACTTTATCATCAATGATACATGGGACTTGTCCTCTGTGGCTATGTCCTTCTTGATATACCATCAAGTAATTTGATTTAGGAACTGCAACCCTCAGTCTTTTCTCTGAGGGTCTGCACACCTGTCGAGACCATGATCGCACCTATTCCTGCATGGGCACCTCTACCAAATTCAGGGCCCTAGATATATTAGGTCTTTAACATCTTGGTCCTAGACCAACAAACCCAATGCCCCACGCATGGGCACCCTCGACCCAGTCCAAGGGCCCTAGAAATATCTAGGGTTTTTAAATGCTTGGTCCTGCACGAAACCCAATGCCCCAAGGTGCATTGGGTACACTGACCTAGCCTTAGGCCCTAGACATATCTAGGTTTCAAATATCTTGGTCCTGCATCAGAAAACCCAATGCCCCTGTGCATGGGTACCGGGACCCACCTGCAGAGGCCCTAGACATATCTGGTTCTTCAACACCTTGGTCCTGTAATTAAGAAACCCAATGGGTGTACCTCAACCAAATTGTGGGCCCTACACATTTGGTCTACCAACATTGGTCCCACATACCCCAGAGTTCACTGGGGCCCTGGGGATTGCCTAGGGTCTTGGCCAACATTGGTCCTGCATCTTTCACATACCCTGTGAGTTCACTGGGTGCCCTAGATCTCGTCTTGGGTCTTAGCCAACATTGGTCCGAGACCACATACCCCAAGAGTTCACTGGGGGCCCTAGATCTCATCTAGGGTCTTTAGCCATCCTCCCGAGATCGGTCTTTCCCTCGCAGCTGCTTATAAATTTAACACTCCTCTCAGCAAGAGAGGGTATTCTCGCCTACACCAAGCTTGTCACGAAAGTATGCAAACTTCATCATCATAGCATTATGGTAAAATGTTCATCACTGCTCACTGTCAACATAATTAAGGTCGGTGAACTTTCTTCTCAATCATATCCCGGATATAATGAGATATCATTATAAATGTGTTTCGACCAATAGCGAAACACCGTTCTTCTGTGGAGCTTTATAATCGCTCTCATTGTTACAATGAATAACCGTGGGCTCGAGCTTTGACCTCAATAATAAGCTCAAGGTAGCTTCCTCCCTAAGCCATTAATCACAAGAGTACTAGCAAAGAATGTACTCACCGTTAAGGTTTTGGGCTAATGAGAGTTCTGCTTGTTGGACTACCAGAAATCATAGTTGAACCAACATCGAAGCATCCTAAGTATTCTTCCTACCCACACATCCAATCAACTTGTGAAACCATGGGAGTCATATACTTCTTACTTGAGTGTATCCGACCGTATCTCAATGTGTTTCATACAGAATCGTATGTAAATGATTCGTCTACATATATGACCTGTCTGAGAACACTTATTGTATATCAGATGTTTGTTCTCGTATATACGATATAAATCACTAATCTGTAAGGTGAGAACTTTTGATTCGAAAGCTTGTATTCTGATCTCGTAGATTCTTTTAAATTAGAGATCATTTGTGTGTTCATGTATCCTGTCAAAATTGTGAAGCACATATTTTCCCTGTGAGAGAGATATATATCCTGATTTCTGCCAACAACTTCAAGCTCAGGAATGTGAAAGATCCAAGTCTTTCATTTCAAAAAACTCCCTCTTATTCTGAGCTATAACAATTCTTTTCCTGTAAGAAACAGATGAACAATCTTCACATAAGGATGATAGAAAATATGAGGTTCTTTCATGGATAGCTTCTTGTTTTACTTCAATCGCTCAAACCAAGCTTAACATCCACGATGAAGTATATTCAAACAAGAAAGTCATGAGTCACAAGTATATCCCTTCATAGGACCATATCATTCTTTACTGTTACATTAACCTTACTTATTTTAATTTAGGAAGTTTCTGAATCAATCATGATTCACTTCATCTAGAGGACCAGAATACACATCTTGTTTCTGCTTCCTGTGCCAGTGGCTTTAGGTGCTAGAGGCTTTTCATCTTTAATATTTCTGAGACGCTGGTTTCCTTCAAGGAACCGAGAATTCTTTTGATTCTATTAAGTCATTGATCCCGTTGTTGGACAAGACTAACCCAAATTCGAGACCTGCTCACTCGAGTCCAAGAATTCTTCTCATTGCTCCTCTCACACTTCCTGATTCAACAGGTCTTAACTTTTCTCGATCAAAATGACTCGTGACTTCGAAGCCCCTCTCTGCCTTATTACAAACCGGTACAACCCTCGAAGTTTCCAATATTATAATCGTTTCAAGTTCTTTCAATCCAAAACAGGGCAAATGGAACTATGAATCAACCCCTAGTACAACTTCTACGGATGCATAATCATTGCCACCCTTGCACATGGGACAAGAGAATGCCATTTATCCAACATATCTACAATTAAACACCACATAACTCCAACAACCACAATCCTTTAAAATCCACCTTGGCTTATGAATATTGTTTCTCTTGGAATTGTAAACATTGTTCGAAACTTGATCAATGCTACAATAAGAACTCAAGGAGTTGGACAAGGAGGCAAGATTCAATTAACAAATATAAAGTTCATTAACGAGTTGAGAAAATCCTTAATAGAACCAAAAGGTACAAACAACACCATGACCAAAACCGGTTCCACACATATTCAAGGTTGGTGATCAAGTGTGGCTGCACATACAAAGGGAGTGACTCCTGAGTCTTAGGCCCACATTAAAATCTGGTCCATATATCATCTCTTATAGAAAACAATTCACTCCTATCATGCATTCCTCATATCCCAAATAAGTCATCTAGTTTTCAATGTACAATTGTTCCAGAGCCTTACATCAAGACCTCATTGAAGCAACTGTATAACCTAAAACAAGAAGTTATCTGGATCCAAGGTATACTGCATCACTTAACTCTGACCAAATTGTGGCTACTCATATGAAGCACAACCGCTTAGCAACAATCCCAATCTTTTAATGCCAAGGCAGGGCAACATCAATATCAGGCGAGCTGATATACTTCAGGATAGGCGAAGATGAAGTTTTAGGAACAACCCTTTGAAGCAAGTGAAACAATTTACCTCCAAGGAGGAACCTATTCAAGCTACAAAGCTGCAAACGCCAACTAATGCCCAAGATCTTAAAAAAAAAATGCAGCAACTCAGAAGCACATAATAGACAGGTAATCAACAAGTTGTGCAATCCCACATGCAAACGAAGACCTACAATCATGTGTGCAACAATAGACTGTGTAATCTTGTACACACCAACAAGCTGTCCAAGAAAAAAAACCCTCAACACTCTGATGTGAGGCCCGCAAACACACAACTTATCATTGCAGAGATCTTAGACCTGCAACTCAGTTTTGTAGGACAAAAAGAATCACAACATACTGACACTGAACCAAAGCTCCACAACAACACAAACCCAGCAACACCTATAATGCAACTTAGTGAGAAGGTAGCTAAAATGACACCAACAAACAGAATTGGTAAAATGCTTTGTCCGAGCCATTATTATAATTTTGTACATGTAATCTAATCTATATAAAATAGGTGGCCTTAAAGCCATTGTAGGCAGTAATGAGATTTAAAGAATCTTCCATACAGCATGAAGGAAGGACTCAAATTTCCAAGCCATCATACCATCCATGTATATATTTTCACTGCTGTAACAAAAGTAATATGCAACACCTTGATTCTATGTCATCTCTATTTATTGTTGTACTTGTATAGGTACTAGCACCTTTAGCTCCACACATGCAAGGTACAAGCACTCTTAGTACCAATAAATTATTTTTTCTCTGGAATATTGGTTGTCTCCTGGTCCTAACTCACAAGGTCATCGTACCACTAGGCCATATATGGCCCTAAAAACCCTCCAAGCACAATCACTACATCCACACCTTATTCAAGGCTCATAACATTCATACCTATTATATCTTGAGGTTGATAGATTGTTTTTTCCTACTTTGCCTCAGCTGGGGACAAAAATTTGAGTTCGATGGCAACTTGAAGCACTTGCCACCACAATGACTCACTCACTGTGGGCTCACTCCTACACTTCAGATATAGTGAGCAAATATTGCTGCCACTAAGGTCATGGCATTGCAACTTGACTTCGGTGTGGTCTGCCACCTCATGTATAGATTCCGGGCTGATTATGTGATAGATGCTGTTCTTGCCATGAAAGAGGTTTAATTTCCTTTCCAATCATCTCCTCGGGATTCCAAAACAAATACCTGAAGGATTTACGTGGCTCCAAGACTTCTTGAGCTTCTTCATCTACATAGCCTGATCCCACAAGTTAGATTTAGGGTAAATTTCAAAACAACATTCTCTTTTAATTTTAATTTAAACTACTTAGGATCAGAACATAAACCGATATAAATTGTGAGTATAGATATTGATCTATAACACAAAGAATCGAAAAGGCAAGAGAAACTCGACATATGCAATAAAACTCAGATTTCAAACATTTATGAAAAGCTCCTCTAAAGGTAATAACAGTAGATCTATATTACTAGTTCAAACAAACAAGAACGAAAGTTCTTCTGTATGTAACAATGATCTATGTAACTCAGGCTCAAACAAGAGAATAAAGAACATAACTTATGCATATCCCATGCAATATATTCTATAAAGTAAAACTGCACTCAAAACCCTTAGAAGAACATATAGGAAACATACCGGTACCTGTTATACCTTTTACCTCTCAGAATAATAATAGCACAAACCACAATTGTGTAAATCTCCTTGTTGTTGCCTGCATTAAAGGTTTAGTTCATGGATCTACTAAAGATCTTATTTGCCAAGATTGAAAGAACTTTCAAGCCACCAAGTTTATGGCTTCATCAAACAAACACAAAGGGACCCAAACCCTTCCAAGCCAAACTTTACCCAAGTAACCCTCAAATCTATACTTACAGATCCTGTAAGTAAACCCTTGTGCAACAATGGAGAGTGTAGAAGCACACAGCTCACAAAATAAGGACAAGGAACAAAGTATACCAACTCCTAAGAAATATGCACCAATGAAGGTTACAACACACCTCTCAAGAAGCATCGTGAGGGCAGCCCTACCTCATAATAAGACGCTGCAACTCTCAACAAACATAAGACAAGAAGCACGCTGCATTCCCAAACTCAGGAGGAGGAGGGTTGCGCAGTTGCAAACGAGGCACACCAACAGAGGGAGGTCACAGTAATAGCAGCAGGTACTATCAGGAGGAGGTCACCAAGCAGTCGTGCAGCGAGGCAATCTACCGGCATGAACAAAGAAGCATTTCAAGGAGGTCACGCACTACACCTCTGTAGACAAGAATAAGAATAGGTCAGACTCACCACAGAGCAAAGAACAGGACAAGCAAGGACCTGAGGCCGAGCCTGCTGGTAGAACCTCCACGCCATCACAAAAGAGTGAGAGTACAATAGGTGTAGGAGGGGGGTCTCTAAATAGTAGATAGGGCAAGGTTTGGGCTAGGTTAGGGCAACGTTATGGCTAGGTTGTTGAAAGAAGTCACACATGTTTAAA
The DNA here is from genome assembly GCA_010110895.2 of Picea sitchensis. Taxonomy (NCBI): domain Eukaryota; kingdom Viridiplantae; phylum Streptophyta; class Pinopsida; order Pinales; family Pinaceae; genus Picea; species Picea sitchensis. Next base: position 2,099 of record SNQJ01S0307026.1, on the reverse strand, counting down.
TTAGAAATTTTAACATGTGATACTATTTAATGTTTAACTTTAGAAACATAACCCTAAATAAATCAACAAAACCCAAAACAATTAACCAAGGGTGGTGCAGTGCAAGGTGGTATTACCATTCCTCTTTATCATCATCAGAGATATGGGACTTGTCCTCTTGTGGTTATGCAATGTGGAAGAACATATTCATCAAGTACTCTGGATTTTAGAATCAAGTATTCCAAGTCTTCCTTCTCCAGGTCTTATACACTAAGGTCAAAGACCAGATCACCTATTCTGCATGGGCACTCTCGGGATCTGGCCTAGGCCCTGGGATATCTAGGGTCTTTAACACATCTTGGTCCTAAAACTAAGAAACCCAATGCCCTGCATGGGTGCAACAAATTGTGTCTTAGACATATCTAGGGTTTTCAACATCTTGGTCCTGCACTACAGAAAACCCAATGCCCCAGATAAGGTAAAATTGACCTAAATCTGTGGGCCCTAGACATATCTAGGGTCTTCAACATCTTGGTCCCATACCAAGAACCCTGGTTATCTACTGGGGACCCTCACAATGGTCTTTTCAATTTTGCCATGGTTTTTAACTGCTTGGTCCCAGACCGAGTCTCTCATGCCCCAGGCATGGTTTCCCTGGACTCAGTCCAGGGGCCTAGACATTGTCTAGGTCTTTATCAACATTGGTCCTGCACTATACCCTAGGAGTGCACTAGGGGATCTAGATCTCATCTAGGGTCTTAGTCAACATTGGTCCCATACCACATACCTCTGTGAGTTCATTGGGGCCCTAGATCTGCCTAGGGTCTTAGCCAACATTGGTCCTAGACCACATACCCAAGGAGTGCACTGGGGGACCTAGATATTTAGGGTCTTTGTGCCAACTTCCTCCGGGAGAATGGCTCTCTACCGCTATAAATTGGTAGTGGATGGAAATGTAATATATTTCTTTTATTTTTCATATTTTGTATGTACATGTTTGTGAAAACAACGAAGCTTACAAAAATTTGTCATCCGTGTGTTGAGTTGTCCATAACGCTTCTGCTGTGTTTAATTGGAGTGTATTTGAAAAAATACATGCGAAGAAGCACAAAAGTTTGGAATATCAATGCCTAAAAGATATGGCGATCCCTAACCCAACCAATTGACGAAACCACCTAATGTTGACGCAATTTGTTTGGATGACGCTTACCCCATGTTTGACAAGGTGGTGGGCATTGAGAGAAATGTTATGGAAGACTCACACGATTGGTTAGGTGGGGAGGATGCCATGAGTAGGAGGTAGTAGAGCATGTCCTAGTTCAACGATTACAAGATGGGCAAAGTCATGCACAAGCATCAATAACCACTACTAAACGTTCAACTCTGGCCACAAGACATTCCAAGTTCCAATTCCACTGCTAGAGGACGACCCAATGCCTATGCCCATAAAAGGGACATAGGACATTGATAGTAGATAATATATACATTTATAATTGATGTAATTTTTTTTCCTCGTAACGTACCCAATACTCTTTGTGCTCTGTTGAGGATATGGGGTACTTCTCAAAACCAACAAATTTCACTCTAATTTGTTTCTTTGATCAAATGTCTCTGATTTTCTTATTTTGATACCTTTCCTCACTATACTCTATCAATTATGTAGGCACTATAATGCAAGAGTATGCAATCATAATTAAACCATTCAATGGATAATGAAACCATAATTTATAGGTGCAGACTTAAACATACAAACAGAACTGAAAAAACTTAAAACCGATTCCATTCATAACATAAACCATAATAACTCAACATATACACAAGTAAATGAAGAGCACTTATCTTTCAAGAAATTATCCACCAACAAGTTGCAAAAGAAGGATGTTCCCACTATAAATAGTAAATACTTGTCACTTGCAAAATCGAGATGAGTCATCCCTAGGCTTTGTTAGACACAGGACGACCCTAGTATTTGTTCGAATAGGTCATCTCTAATGTATGCTTAGACAGGTTAGCCCTCCCTTTATGATTTAGATCAGCCAATATGAATCACTAGATTTTCTTGTCTTATGGTGTACCATGTATCCCGAGTGCACAACTACAAGACCTTCATGTTTATGATG
>SNQJ01S0307024.1:0-10105 GCA_010110895.2 Picea sitchensis | reverse complement strand
ATCTGTGCCAACATCTGAGTGAGCCTATCTTCTTTCTAGTTATCCAATTGGATGGCCTTTTCACAAAGGTGTACAAGTTGTGCTTGGTTCTTGTCCCAATCTATTATAACCACAGTGAGGGTGTCCTAACATTCTTAAAACTTATTCTTGAGCAATTGAAACAATCTTCTAGAGGTATCAATGTGCTTCTCCATCTTTCATCCTATTGTTGAAGATCTGAACCTGCTCTTTCAATTGATCATTATCCTGTCGAAGCTAAGCATTGCTAGACCTTAAGTCTTCCAACTTGTGTCTACTTTCTTTACCATCCCAAGGTATGCAATTTTTTATTCAATATATTGGTAGCTATGTCACGATCAAGTATGAAATTTATTTGATACCATATGATTCGTAAACGTGGGAATTATATCCCACTCACTTTACCAACACTGATACTTCATACAATTAAATTTATTTTCTATATATTATCCTTGTACAAGCTACTATACCTACGGAAAGGCAACTAAGCATTTGTCCTCTACCCTATACAAGGACATTTCTTCTTCTCTTGATGAGAAAGGTCGTTTCTCAATCTGGATTGCACACATGAAATAGCTAGCAATGGAAATGAAAATTAGAAAAATAAAAAATCAAATCTCTCCAACACTCTATCACTAAGAACTTAGTATATCCTACTTTCCAATATGATAATCAAGTCTTTGAGTCTTGGATTTAACGCTCAATATAATTCTGAGTTGAACTACTCTTTGACTTCTGGGTTGACGAAATGGCTCATTCTTTTGGTTTGTAAAATGAGTAATGATACCCTATGAAGAGGAATTAGTATCCTACACAAAGAAAACCTAATTTACCGCTTTGATATCAACCATTTAATGAGAAATATTAGAGTCCCCTCTAGTACATGTTACCTTCTCTCATATAGGGGTAACTAGAGGAGATCATGTCTCATGGAAATCAATGAATAAAATAATCCTGATGATAATGATGATCAAAATGCCCATATAGATCAACACAATATCCCCTCAGATGCGTCTTCATAAAAAAAAACTCACTACAGTCAATCAGTAAGGCTCATTGGGAGATGGTGGCCCAACATATTATGAGGTATATTAGTCCTTGTTTCATAAAAAGTGACATATTTAATACATTGGGAATTTGAGTAATGATCATAGGTTGAAGTTGGATAATGAATCACGAGTCCAAAAGTCATGATATTTTACTTGTTTCAACTTGGTTTCCATCTTGGGCATCCTAGTCCCGTGTTGTCACTCCAGGGGAAAATGAGTACTACTGGTGGTTCCTTGAAAGGGGTAGTTGTTGACCAAAAATTGGTCATCTATATTTTCATGCGCTTGGGTTCATAAAATACTTGGTATCAAAATAAGCCATTTTTTGAACTTCTACAAGTTCACTCTGCAACTCTCAGTCTCATCTTTGTCATGCACCTTTTATATCATAAATCTATTTCTGTATGCCTAAGTTATTCAAGATATGGTCCGAAGGAGAGATTTTTAAGAATATTTCTAAGTATCATGTTCTCCTCTCCATTTTCAAATTTTGGTTAAGTATTCTCATCACTTGTTTCTCTCACCTTTCACCTCTATCCATATCAACACTTAACCATTTTTCCACTTGTTTCCCTCTTTCATTTATCCTCTCTTCTCTCCCTTTCTAGATACTATACTTAGTTGTTTTTCAAAAACCACGGGTTGGCGGATTTCAATATTTCATATACCATGTTTTGAGATATATATATTTGCACCCAAAGTTCCGTGATCTACATTTTTACCATCATATTTTTCGTGGGTGCCAAGCCCTTAATCTTTATATTCCTTCTACATGCAAGTCCGAGCAACCACCTTTCTACACTTAACATATGTTTGATCGTCCATAACCGTGGGTTGGTGGGTTCATGAAATGTTTTATATTCAAATAAGCTCTTGTCTGTCCCCAAAACCTACCAACTATCCCCTGAAATTCCGTTTCCCAAAATTCTCCCTCATCCCCTCTTGTCCCATCTCCCATACTTACCCAAATTCTCAAATCTATTCCAAGGCATGAAAACCAACGAATTAGAATATGACACATGGTAAGCTGAGGATTGTGACATATGACAGAAAATTGTGCGATGACACAGGGAGATGAGGTGGATCATTCCTGTGATGACACATGGGAGTGACTCATTGATGACAAGGCATGATATGGATGATGACAAGATTCCAAAAATTATTATTTTATTTGATAATTTCCAAGGGTTGAATCCTCCAAGCTCCATAATTTCTTCTCTTCTTGTGCTTCTTTCTAAGTGTATCAAACACTTAGTATTATATATTATGAAGAATATAATATACCAATCCATTTGGGATATAATTTTAAACCAAAAATTCGAATTTTATGAAGGGAAGCATGGAAATCAATCCAAGGGCTGAGATTTTCCCATCAATTTTGATCGACAGTGGCTGAGCGTTGATCTTGTAGAAGCCATAACTTGTGCTTCGAGTGTCAGAATTGCACAAAATATATAACGTTGGAAAGGTATTTCTATGTAGAGGATGTTCGTATAGGTTTAAAATGTTTAAATTTGGTACAAATTTCTCAGAAATTAAAATATCAATCAGCTGCATTTTTAATGGGCCTGCATGACAACTCAACTTAACGAGCTCATATCTTGAGATCCAGGCGACGGATTTGGGAAAATTTTATATCATTGGAAATATGAGATGATAAAGATAAAATATGAAGTGGTTTAAAAGGTTAAATAATTGTTCTTAACTTCCATAAAATTAAATTACAATCGTCCTATTTTAGTGGAAAATTAATTAAATTCTACAAATAAAATTTTATTTAAAAAAAAAAAAACTTTTATTAAACAGGGAAGGGGACCCATTTTAGATATGTATATATTGATGATATAATTTAAATTAATCACTAATTAAATGGAATATTTCAAGAAGAAACATGTACGGGAATTTCAAGAAAGAAGGAAAACCCTAACTACTCAAGTAGTTAGAAAATCTCTCCTTAAAAAGAGAAGAGAGTCTCCATCAAATGCCCAATAATCAGTATTGTCAAAAGGGAAGGGAAGAATATCAGAGGAAGAAGAAGGTACATCCATGGATACACAAGCTATCTTCTTATCAAAAGAAAGAAATCTCCATATTCTCCATTTTTTTTTGTTTTATATATTCTTTTACACCACTTCTCATAGTTTTATGCTTGAGTCTCAGAGTTGGGCACACGACTGAGTTGTTGAGTGTTATTATTTTATTATAAGATATTTTCTAATATGATCATGGAGTATTTGTAGCCACCTATATGGATTTCAAATATTTTTTAATGAATAACATCTTTCATAATAAAACTCCATAAAGAATTGCTTCGAGGTTGATCTCGGCTGTGCTTTGTAACCACGTTTTCAGAATATAAAGTATTTGAGTTTGATCTATCAAATTATATTTTGATCTTGATTGCAGTACTCTGTTAAAATTATTTGATATGATCAAATCATTCCCTCCTATGAATAAGATATCAATGTATTTAACAATTGTTAAGAAGATTGTGTGTGATGTTGACCACAATTTAATTATGATGTTGAAGCCCTACTTCAATCTTTTCTTTTGATGCATATAAAGATTGTACTCAGGTTATGGAAGAACCATTTTATTTCATAATCTCAAGAAATAATATTTAGGGTTTGTTTCCTATCACTCCCCTAATCCAAGATATCACAGATATTTCTTTTAGTCCAAGAGGATTACCACCTCTCTAAAAATGAAGGGGGACTAATGTCCTCTTGAGGTTTCCGTTTTGGTCCTAACGGATTTAAGTGTCAACATTTTTGGCGACCATATCGGGGAACGATTTATTTTCAAGATATTTGAGAAACTAGAAGTCTCCATGGCTCAAAGTTTTGAGAAGAAGATTCAAGAAAATTGCTTCTTATTTTAAGCATGGCTCACATTTTTTGTGATTTGAAAAAGAAACGAGAAGCACCAAAGATTCGGGAGAATGAACTCCTTGGAAACTCCATTGAAAAAATTCAAAATGAATGGTTTCATTCATGTCATAATGCTTCTTTATATTCTTCATCAATCCCATCAAAGGATTTGTAAGACTCAACAAAATGGAGAAATACTCAAAGAAGAAGGCAATTTCATAATATCCCTTTAAATCTACCAAAAGTAGACTTTCAAATGCCAAATATTCCTATTGATTTTTTTTCTACATTTTTTGGGGATGCTTCAGAAGATGTAGAGCAACACTTGATTAATTTTAAAGGTACATGTTATGATTTCAACCTCATCGAAGATAATGTTACATGTATATTATTCTTACAAAATCTGCGAGAGGATTCTCTTGAATGGTACGGTTCATTAATGCCTAACTCCATTACTAGCTGGGATGTGTTATAAGATTCATTTGCATAAAATTTCATCCCAAAGGTGTATTCATATGTTTTTGTTGATGTTTCTGTCCACCCATCCTTTCCCATATGGAAGAAAGATAACAAAATTTCCAATTTTGAAGAAGATTCTAATCAAAGAGTGGATGGAATTTTTAAGTCAAGTCAAGTTCCTGAAGACGAAGATGAAAATTCCAAATTACAAGAAGAAAATTTCAGCCTCCTATATACTCCATATGAAGATATTTCAAACAAAAAATTTGAGAATGAAATTGAGGAGCCTCCACCAAATATACAAGAATATTGCAGCCTTGTAATAGATGATGAAACATTACAAAAGAACTCACAACAAGAAAAATTGATGGAAGAAGTGAATCTTGAGAAGAATGATGAGCAAGATCACCTTGAGATTTTTGATGAATCAAGAAACTTGGAAGTGGTTGGAAATAAGGAAAATGATGAATGTATTCTTATGTTGAAAACTCCTTAGCCAATAAATTACAATAGTATTCTTGAGCAACCAAGAATTTATTTCATTGAATTATGGTTTGAAAGTATTTTTAGCACGCCAACACAAACAAGTCTTCTGCACACATTGCTCAATCCCATTGTGGTACATTTTGGGCATGCTCCCGATTTTCATGCTCCTGATTCATTGGTAGCAACCCAAATATTTTTCTTACTGCTAGAGCCCATTTCACAAGTCAATGGGATTCTTGAATGACTCCATTGAAAATCTTCTTACACCTAAGGTGCCCCTTGCTTTCAAGTAAGTTAGGGTAGGTAGATCATGTATGTACATATTTTATTTATTCAGTTCAGTTTTACATAATAAGACAATATTTGTATTGAAGTTTGAAGATAACTCCTTGAAAGAAGAAGAACCACAAGAGTTCAGTTTGAAGATGACTTCATAGCCCAATGGAGAAGGTAACTAGTCTTGAGATTTTGGTGCTCTCAGCAACCCACAGGGGGTCACGGTCCCATAGTTGGAGCAAGTTGTTGACCAAAATTTAATCATCTATATTTTCATGTGCTTGGGTTCATAAAATCCTTGGTATCAAAACAAGACATTTTTTAAACTTTTATAAGTTCACTCTGCATCCCTCAATTTCATATTTGTCATGCACCTTTCAGATTGGAAATCCATTTCTGTATGCCTAAGTTATTCAAGATATGGTATCAAGGTCCGAAGGAGAGATTTTAAAGAGTTTTTCTAAGTATCATGTTCTCCTCTCCATTTTAGAATTTTGGTTAAGTAATATCATCACTTGTTTCTCTCACCTTTCACCTCTATCCCTCTCAACACTTAAACATTTTTCCACTTGTTTCCCTCTTTCTTTTATCCTATCTTCTCTCCCTTTCTAGCTACTATACTTAGTCATTTTTAGAAAACCACAGGTTCACGGGTTCATGGGTTTAAAGCTTTCATATCCCGTGTTCCACAATATACATTTTGCACCCAAAGTTCCGTTATCTACATTTTGACCATCATATTTGTCGCGGGTGCCAAGCCCTTAATATTTTTATTCCTTCTACATGCAAGTCCGACTGACTGCCTTTCTACACTTAACATATGTTTGATCGTCCATAACCACGTGTTGGCGGGTTCATGAAATATTTTATATTCAAATACTCTCTTTTCCGTCCCCGCAACCTACAAACTATCCCCTTGAATTCTATTTCCCAAAATTCTCCCTCATCCCCTCTTGTCCCATCTCCCATACTTAGCCAAATTCTCAAAGCTATTCCAAGGCATGAAAACCAGTGAATGAGAATATGCCACATGGTAAGCTGAGGTTTGTGACATATGGCAGAAAATTGTGCGATGACACAGGGTGATGAGGTAGACCATTCCCACGATGACACATGGATTTCAATCATTGATGATATGGCATGAGATGCATGATGAAATTATTCCAAAAATTATTATTTTATTCGATAATTTTCCAAGGGTTGAATCCTCCAAACTCCATAATTTCTTCTCTTCTCGTGTTTCTTGCTAAGTGTATCAAGCACTTAGTATTATATATTATGAAAATATAATATTGCAATGCATGTGGGATAGAATTTTAAACCAAAAATTCAAATTTTATGAAGGGAAGCACGAAAATCAATCCAAGGGTTGAGATTTTCCCATCAATTTTGATTGACGGTGGCTGAGTGTTGATCTTGTGGAGGCCATAACTTGGGATTCGACTGTTGGAATCAGGAAAAAGGCATACCATTGGAAAGGTATTTAAACATATAATATGTCAGTATAGGTTTCAAATGTTTAAAGTTGATACATTTTTCTCATAAATTAAAATATCATTTAGTTGCATTTTTAATGGGCTTGCATGACAACTCGACTTCATGAGCTCATATCTTGAGATCCGAGCGACAGATTTGAGAAACATTTATATCATTGGAAATATGAGATGATGAATAGAACATCATAAGTGTTTTACATAGTTAAAGAATTTTTCTTAACTTCAATAAAAGTAAGTTATAGTCATCCTATTTTAGTGGGGAATTAATTAAATTGTGCAAATAAAAGTTTATTTAAAAAAAAAAAATATTATAAAGGGAAGGGGACTCATTTTATATATGTATATATTGATGATATAATTTAAATTAGGTACTAATTAAATGGAATATTTCAAGAAGAAACTTGTACGAGAATTTCAAGAAAGGAGAAAAACCCTAACTACTCAACTAGTTAGAAAATATCTCCTTAAAACAAGAAGATAGTCTCCATCAAAGACCTAATAAGTGGTATTGTCAGAGGGGTAGGGAAGAATATCAGAGGAAGAATAAGGTGAAGCCATGTATACACAATCAATCTTTTGATCGAAAGAAATAAATCTCCATCTTCTTCATTTTTTTTTGTTTTATATATTCTTCTACACCACTTCTCATAGTTTTATGCTTGAGTCTCAGAGTTGGGCACAAGACTGAGTTGTTGAGTGTTCTTCTTATTTTATTCTAAGATATTTTTTGATATGATCATGGATTATTTGCAGCCACCTATATGGTTTCCAAATCATTTGTAATGAATAACATATTTCATAAATAAAAATCCACAAATAATTGCTTCGAGGTTGATCTCGACTGTGCTTTGTAACCTTGTTTTCAGAATATAAAGTATTTGAGGTTGACCTATCAAATTCTCTTTTGATTTTGATTTCAATACTCTCTTAAAATTATTTGATATGATAAAACAATTCTCTCCTATGAAGAAGATATCAATGTATTTATATGTTGTTAAGAAGATTATGTGTGATGCTAATCACAATTTAATTCTGATGTTGAAGCCCTACTTCAATATTTTCATTTGCTTCATATAAAGATTGTACTCAGGTTATTGAAGAACCATTTTATTTCATAATCTCAAGAAATAAATATTTAGGGTTTGCTTCTTAACACTCTTCTGATCCAAGATATCACAGATATATCTTTTAGTTCGATAGGAGTACCACCTCTCTAAAAATGAATGGGGACTAATGTCCTTGTGAGGTTGCCGTTTCGATCTTGACGGATTCAAGTGTCAACAATAACATACCATTTCCAATCATACCTACCAATCTTCCATCCCGAAGTTTTATTTTCTCCCACATTTTGGGCAATGTGGTTTCATGTACACCAAAAAGGCATGTACCTCATTCTATTATGAGATTAACGCGATAAAGGCCCAGAGGTAGATTGCATCTAGAAAAAAAAGAAATAAATGGTATAATTAAGAGAATTAAAATCCATAATTCCACATTTGAGCTTGATGCACATGCCCCCTCCCCACACTACCCGCAGGTCGGGAGGTCCGCGTGCTCTCAAGATCTTTCCTTCTTTCATGGCTCGAAGAATTCTAAGGCTCTTCTATTTCCCTATCGGGAAATCTGCACCCACAACAATCCTCGTGTGATCCCCCTCTTTTCAATCGGGAGATTGGACTTCGCGACTTCAAGAGGTCAGTGGTCGAATGTTGGCCTTTCGAATTTTCGAAACCCGACAACCAGTCAATGCTGACCTTTTCTTTTCCCTATCGGGAATTTCCTTATCGCGTATTCGGCGCTCGCAATGTCGAGTGTCACATACCCACTATAACGTAGTAAAAATTTTCATTCTACCTCAAGGGACAGAATCCCCGATTACCGATGAGCTCCTTTTCACCTTAGTCCTACCGGCTATGCTACTGGTCTAAGTGACCTGCCTTCATATGGCCACAGTCCTAGGCTCCTATCGGGATTTCGGCGTTTTCAATGTCGACGTGCGAACGTTCCCAAAACTTGCGATTCTCCGATTCCCGATGCACATTTTTCACGCTAGCCCTCCTGGCTCAGCCCATGGTCCACGTGACCATCACCCCGTGACCACAATCTTACCCCTCGTCGGGGTTTCGGGGTTTGCGATGCCAAAATGCATGCGCCTACGGAATTCCCGACTCCTCGAATCCCGATTCTCCGATGGCTCTCGGTCTTTAACCTGCCACCTGTCCTCCACCGACTCCTGTGTGGCCCACGCTATATTCCTGCCTGTCGGAGTATCACGTTTCGCGATTCCAACAAGTAAGAGTTTCACACCTTCGAAAACTCTGATTCTCCAATTCCTGACTCCTCGGGATCTCCTGACACGCGTCCCAAATAATGGGTGGTTCTGATCTTTTCAGAATATCACGCTTCGTGACTTCACAGCTTCTGTTGCTAAGATCATGGGCTTCAACCTACGAAACCCCGATACACGATCCTACGTGTAGATCTGACGGTTCTCCTGCGACCCAGATCCAACAGATACCTTCTTCCTCGCTCCTCGCGTCTCGCGACTTGTAGTACCAAATGCTTGGACCCTTACCCTGTGAACCTCCGAGTTCACGAGATCCCTGGATCTCTGCCACCTATCCTCCTCGGATGGATGGCTCTGATCCTTTCGTGGCTTCACCATTCGCGACTTGGAGCATCCAACTTTTGGACTCCTACCTCGCGAACCTCCAAGTTCACGAGTTCCTTGGNCCTGTCCTCCTCGGATGGACGGCTCTGATCCTCTCATGGCTTCGCCATTCATGACTTGGAGCATCCAACTTTTGGACTCCTACCTCGCGAACCTCTGAGTTCACGAGTTCCCTAGATCTCTGCCACCTGTCCTCCTTGGATGGACGACTCTGATCCTCTTGTGGCTTCGCCATTCGCGACTTGGAGCATCCAACTTTTGGACTCCTACCTCACGAACCTCCGAGTTCACGAGTTCCCTGGATATCTGCCACCTGTCCTCCTCGGATGGACGACTTAGATCCTTTTGCCCCTATTCACAAGGCTTAACCCTCGTCTATCTCCCTATGGATCTAACGACTGTTGGGTTTCCTAGCTAAGATCTGACGGTTCAGATCGGTCCCGATGCCACGCCCTTTCCTACTGCTCTTTGGACGTGGAAAAACCAACGGTCCAAATGTTCTCATGGAGCTTGGGGGACTACAATTCAGTTTTCCTCGCTATTCATGAAGATAGAGGAAAAAAAAGGGTTAATGGCAATTAACGCCCTCGTTTATTCCTTCGATTTAACAATTGTGAATGACCGCAGATTCCCCAACAGGATCTCATCCGTTGATCAATACTTATCCCTATGCTGCTACTTCGGGATTTTAAGAGGGTCAATCCTCTTTATACAGGGTTGTTAAGACTTGCACATTCAAGTCCTTTTTCTAGGTTCTTGGTAAACCTTTCCAAGGAGGGA
>SNQJ01S0307023.1:0-10105 GCA_010110895.2 Picea sitchensis | reverse complement strand
TGGTTTCTTGTCCTCAACATGACTCATAGAGGTTGTTGACAACTCTCCAACATGACTAGCATAGGTTGGTTGTTGAACTCCAGTATGATTCGTAGGGACTAGGTTCATGCCCCGAGCATGAATTGTAGTGGTTGGTTGTACATATCTAACATGATTTATAGAGGTTTGTGAATGGTCAATAACATGAATCATAGATGCTACATACCTATCGCCAGTATGACTAGCAATGAATGGACGTTTCTCCCCAACATGAATTGTAGAGGATGGGTGCTTTCCCTCATCATGACTTGTAGAGGCTGGGTTCTAGTCTTCAACATGACTCACAGAGGTTGGCAACCTATCTCCAACATGACTCACAGAGGTTGGTGATTTTTTCTTCCTATTCTTCCTCTTTCTATTTCGTTTAGACTTTCGGTTACTAGTAGTTGGACTTTCACCAGAGAAGGAAGAAGGAGGAGGAGAAGACTTTGTTGATGAAGGAACATCAACATGATGCCCATGACATAAAGTCCTTAACTGAGAAGTGTCAAGATAATTAGAGACATTTGGAATGGTACCCAACCAAACCAATAGTCTCACATTCAACCCAGGAATGTACAACGTGGCCTTCAAAGGGACACCAACGTTTACAAAGAAAGGAAAAGCACAAGAATCCCCTTGCGAAGGGGTTCCTTAGTTGGTATCGTCAAGAACTTTGGCCATGAAGATCTTATGAACATGTTTGTTGATGATTGAAATCGTCAACGTAATTTCGCTTGCAAAGTGTTGCTAAAGACTATTATTATATAAGAATAAATAATTCTAGTAGGTGGGACCCCCTTGAGCTTGTGAAGATCAGATCTGTTCATTTTCAATGTTATGATAATGTGCTACAAAGGTTCAAATGGTTGATGAGAATGTGGTTTTCATTGATATGATTTAAGCTTTGGGATGTTGTTCCTTCATGATACTACAACCTGCTATTCATTTATGGTATTCGTTCTTCTCGCACCTGCACAACAAATATGTTAGTGAAAATTGTAGAAAGGCATTTTGAGGAAAATAAAAATACTATATCTGATGCAAAAGAGACCTAGATCTACAATACTACATGCATAAAGCGTTTGCTGATTATTGTTAGACCTTAGATAACAAGGAAATGGCTATAAAAAAATGTTAAATTATATATATATATATATATATATATATATATGTGTGTGTGTGTGTGTATGTATGTATGTATGTATGTATGTATGTATGTATGTATGTATGTATATATATGCATATGGTGGATATTTTGGTGGCGCATTTTGGCAAAGTGATAATACAATGGTTATGCATTGGTTAATGGAATCAGTAGCTGATATACATATGCTATAAACATTGGTGGCTCATGGGAGTAATGGCTTTGTGATTTTTATGGTGATTATGCTATGGTTCAGGTTGATGTTGATGACGCTATGGGTGATAATTGTATATATGATCATTTAGATTGTATAGTGGTCAAGTGATTTATTTGAGTTATATTGAGGATATGAACATGGGTGGAACACTCGACAAGGTAACCACGTGAATGGTTGAATGGTTATGTGGAACTTGGATTATGTTATTTTTTAAATGGTTGATATTCTCGATGCATGGGTTGATTAACGGTGTTAATGGGGGCTTGTTGGCATGTACTGCAAAGTAAATGAGATATGGATGGAGGTGATGTGCATTTACTGCATGTCACCTTTACCCTTCCCGTTGGCTGCCACCCTAATCAGACTATTGTTTGATCTGGTTTTTGTGTTCACGCTCCAGATTTTTAGCAAGCTAAAACTGCTCGGCCACCTCTCATCTTAATGTTTTCAATTAACAGGTATGTCTCTTTTGGCCATTCTTGACTTCACTTTGGTTATGAAATGTTTTTGTCTCAGTTGTGTGGGTTTATGTTTGTCCCGAGTACTACAACTGTGTGGAATTTTGGTTTTGGATGGAAAATGGATGGTTCTGCTTAAAATTGTTTGAGTTCATCGGAGTTGGTGGTCTTCCTGGGTGATAGATTTTTGTTACCACCACGTTTGTTAAAAGTTTTTTTAAATCATGGCTGGATGGTTGTCTTCACGATTCTTGGGTTTAACTAAAGCTCTGTTTTCTTGTTCGGCCCTATCAAGAACTGTCTCTTGTTCACAAGCGTCATAGTCCTCCTTGTGCATATGCCTTTAACCTCAAAGTTTCACTATGGTTGGTGCCTTTCCTCCTATGATGGCTACTGTGCAAACCCTTAACCCTCCAGACTGGAGCCGCATAGGGATTTTTTCGATCCTGTTAAATTGTTCCCAATTATTGTGGTCTATTACTTCGAATGCGGGCTCACCCGTTGATCATATAGATGTCGTGTTGGTATAGCCTTTCATCACTGCCTCTGTGATAATAGCATGAGATTTACATTGCAATTTTCACTTCTAAAAGTTCACAATTACCAGCCTGGTGTCAAAGAACTCAATTTTTTTTAATGGAAGGGCCTCTACTTGTTTCGATTGGGTGCGTGGGTATACACAGTTACCCCGACTTGTTTGGTTGATTGGTTTTTCCTTACCACAGTGGCGAATAGTTGGTTAATGTACAGTCACTAGTATTTGTGCTTATGATGTTTTGGATAATGGCTGGCATTGGTTACAAGGGTTTGGTGTTGTTCACACATGTCACGTCCTGTAGATGATGTTTTGCAAAGTAAATTATTGGACTGGATATTCCTACTGCATATTTTGTCGTTGGTAGAATACGTTTAAATATGCACAGCCTGGTCACTCACATGCAACTTAATAAATAGCCCAGAATGATGTTTTGAGTTATGTCATGGGCATATGTTGTTGTTTGATTACTAAAAATATTACACTGGGATTCTCTCAGTTGTGCACCGTGTGTAGTATGGATGACTTGTTTTTATGCTCAGTGATATCCATTTAGTTTCAAGTGCATTATTTATTGCAATTTATCACTACTGATGATAGTCATGTTGGATATTTGGCTTGGATTTTAAGTTGCATTGAGATGTTTTGTTTTACAGTGGCATGGTTACATGGTTTCAGAAATTACTTTTGCATATACTGTGTCTAAATGATGATTGTTGGTTGTATAGTCAATTTCCTTTCCAGGCGTGGCATGTGAGGTTTTGATTATTTTGATATTCTACTGCGTATATATATATGGGAACGAATATCATTACAAATCTTGATTGGATCTATTACAAAAGTAGTGAATTCATTATTATTTTTGGGGAAACACTACTTTCAAATATAGATGTGGATTGGGGAAATGTATGGCAGTGATGGATGTTAATGATTACAGATTGAGTACTATGTTGACTGTTATTAAATGTAGAATGTGAGAATAAAGGGAATGCAACCTCTTCCAAATTGTGTGAAATATTTTATTTCGTAATGGCACTATGTTGGATATTAATGGACAGTGAAATTAAGAAAATACACAAGAATTATTACTTAGTCATATGATTGTTGGTTGATGTATATTTTTCTTACTACAAAATATGTTATGGATTTCTTGATTAATCTCATAAACAGTAAACATTTTCCCCCCCCTCATTATCTCATTTTTTGCTAGTTACAACCCCCTCACATATCCCAGATTCATTTCGTTCATTCCCTGTTCTGATATTGATTACAACTAAGAGATTTTATGTGTTAAGTGGATGAAGTGGCAATGTCTTTAGTGGATTGTAGTAAGGTTGTTTTTGGGTTGATTTACAGTTGATTGTTGTTTTCATTGAGAAGTGACCATTTCTTCTTCCCTTTCATTATATCATATTTTCTCTCAATATAAGCCCCTCACGTATCCCAGAACACTGTTTCAGTCCCCTTGTCGTTGATTAACGTTAGAACAATTTGTATGGATTGGATTGCATGAGCCTGATACATTCTAAGCCAAATATATTTTGTATTTTTAAGGAGTTTTCATGAATGGTTATTTAAAATACTATTTGCTAATTGTTAACATATGCAGGATGAGTTTTTCCAATCGAGGAAGGCATGGTTGAGTGTTGACAGGCGAAATTGACCATCCGTCAACTGGGAGAGTGGATCCGGTCCGGGGTTGTCTAATAACCGAAGCCGTTTGGGATGAACCACCCTGACGGGTTTAGTGGCTCCGTTAGCCGATCTAAGTCCTAAGAAAACAAAAAAAGAAAAACTACTCTAAACTAACTAATCTAACTAAAACTAACTATTAAAACAAACTAAACAAATCTAACTATTCTATATACAATCTACTATCTAATACTATACTAACTCTAAGAAATTAAATATCTAACTACTAACATAAATAAATCTTATTCACAAAATGTACATAATCTACAATTTACAGATTTGAATGAAAACTTGAAAAACTCATTAATATTCTGTCCTAACACAACGAGAGCTATTGTTTTTTATTTTTGTAATTTTATGAACAAGAAATAAACTGAAAACTAACTAAACTAAATAACTAATATACTAATTCTAACTACAAATCTAAACTAAACATATATCTAACTAAACTAATTAAATTATACTACCAAATTAGCTATCAAATGAATAACAAACTAACCTGAAGAAACGCTCCAGGTTTGTCCTAAATGTAATGACTGTCTTAGCTGATCGGAGGGAGGAAACTTGCACCGAATTATCCACTAGCTTCTCATAAACGGGAAGCTGTTGTGCTCTTCAAACATTACAGGACAAACAATACATAAAAATTTACAACAATCTTATGATTTATAAATCTTTACAGTTAGATAAATCTGTATGTAAAGATCTATACGACATGATTCAATTAACGAAGAAGAGAAATCTGTGATTCATTAACTGAAACCAAGTAATTGCTGTATTTTTTAAAAATAAATGAAAGAGAGCATATATGGATAGCATATTAATCAAATCATATCATTCTGCAATAGACTATGATAGCTAAAGTAGTCTATAATCAACTGCAAATGACATGCATAAACTTGAAACAAAAGATTGATATTATGAAAGCGCAAGCTGTAGAAAAACATCAACT
The DNA here is from genome assembly GCA_010110895.2 of Picea sitchensis. NCBI lineage: Eukaryota > Viridiplantae > Streptophyta > Pinopsida > Pinales > Pinaceae > Picea > Picea sitchensis. The sequence continues at coordinate 5,086 of SNQJ01S0307023.1, read as the reverse complement.
CTTGTCTCAGTCTGTATAAGAAATCCATAGCCTGGTTCTCCCACAAGTGAGGATCCCCCTTATTACAAAAAAAAATAAGTATTTAAAGACCTTCTACAGGGTAAAACATCCCTGTGGAAGTTATCAAAACTGTTTACATAAAATCTGGGAAGATATCCCAAGTCTGACTAAACTAGGAACCTAAAATAAAAACTAAATCACACAAATATCTCCTAGACTGTCCAACATGCCCAATGCAATTCGGATGTACCTGGAAGGGGTAAAAAATGAACAAGTTAGCAGGATATCTTGTTGATAAAAATGATAAAAAAATCTAACTCTATAGACTAGCTATAGAATCTTGCGATTCTGTAGTTGGTCTAAATCAGACACAGAATCAACATTAAAATCAATTAAAATCTTTGAAAATATATTCAAACTATCAAAATATATTTGATTGATAAAAGACTTTATTCAAATCGACACTTCTATGCAATTTGAACCAAAATAAATCAAACGATAAACTAGATCATTATACTCTGTTCAATTCGTTACCAATTCAGGCATACAAAATGGTATCGAATAGTAATGGAATCGTTTTCATATCCAACTAAAACTGATATAGTTATACAAATCGATTTCCTTATCCATCAACAGGAAACACGATCGAATCTATATGAAAACAATAGGATCATTTCCAGATTTGATACAACTGTATTAACATAAACAAACGATCCATCAAGTCAAAACTGGTGTGTAAATTACCTCAAATGAAATCATAACAGGATCAATCAGTTGGTAACAGGGTGTGTAAGATTTGTCAAATCGTTTGTTATTGCTAATTGGGGAAAACAAAATCGATTGACATTGAACAAAAGCGTTCATTTTAGACGAATTATGACCGAATTCTCTCATACGAGTTCGACAGAGAATCATATGTTGGTCTGGGTTTAACCAATTCGTTTTGCAAATTAAAATCAAGCAGAGCAACATCTATGATACAAATCCAACTCATGAAAACAATCGTACTAACTGAAGATACACATCACTCCAATCAAGATAAGAGCGAATCGAACAGTTGGGGTTTAACATAGTCGTTGTGTATCAAAACCATTCCATGATTCGAGCATGAATATCTCTTGTACAGGCTTAAATGAGAATATCGTTTTCATACGAAACAAAGTCGTTCTTTCCAAATCAGAGTCAATCAGAGTTGTATTCCTAATTTAGAAGATTACATCACGTCAATTCAAACTCACAAAGTCGTTCCAAAATCACAGCATACAAACTAACCATAACGAAATCATACCAAATAAAAACATGATCGAGCTCTAAATTTAGCATGAAAACCTCCTGTTCAGATTAGATACAAACAAATCCAATCGAAAGAAAACCATCGATTTCGTTAACTCAACAGACAAATGAATCAAATCCAATGAAAACCTATCAATTGCTAAACTAGGCATGACCGAATCATGTATCCAAATCAAAACTTCATTTATTTTTAGCAAAGCGAAAACAATGTACATGATGAACAACATTATGACAGAGCCATTTCAAATGATAGATAGAGCTAGTTGAAAACCAAACTCACATCATTATAATAATCCGAGGAATTCACAAAATGAAATTGATACCTAAATTCATACCTGGATGACGAGCAGACGGCTTGATCATGACATTTTGGAATTGACGACGGTTGTAGCCGATTCGACATTCCTAAAAATGATGGAACCAGTGGTTTTCTGCTTCCTATCATTTTCTTGAAGCTTGTCTCTTTGGTTGGTCAACACTGCAACTTGGTTTTCCAATGCTTTGATTTTCGATTGAAGTAAGGGAATGTCTGTATAGTATCGTTCCAACCACACATCACATTGGTCACATGACGATTGTCTGGGCTTTGAAAATGTAGGTGAGGGTTTGGTTAAATTGTCGAGGGTTTCGTTAGGTAGTTTGATCCCAGGGTAGCTAGGATTGTTCCTTAGGCAAGGGGGGAGATTAGAAATGAAGTCATAGGGTGGTTCGGAGCACAGACCCTGTGAGTAAGGGTACTCACTAGCTAGGAAGCGTTCTATGTTAGAGTCTGAATCCTCACTAAGGACTATGGGCTTCTGCTCAACACTAGGTTTAGGCTTATTTCTAGCCATTCTCAAGATAAGTCGAGCATTCTTTTTTCCTTTTCCATCAACAGTAGGGTTACCTCTAACCTTTTTACTCACATGATTTTTTATAGCCTTAGCCTTCTTAGTTATAACGTCAGGTAAGTCAATATTAGGGCGATCGAGGGTTTAGGAGAAGGGAGTAGAACATGGAAGGGCACGGGTGGCTCGACCTTAGCTTCATTAACCACAGGCTTGTCAATTTGGACAGGCTCTGCATCATCAAAACCATTTCGAGAGATAAAAGATCGCCAACTATCACCATGGAGATTTAAGTGATGAACAACGATGAGTCTGATTAGGCCATGGTGGAACAGGCTACTATCAGCCTTTTCTCTTTTAAACCTTTTCGACATTTTATAAAGGCTACGCTGGAAGTAGAAGGGCGTATTCAATGGGTAACCCATAAAATTCATTAACAAACGAAGGTGGTAGAGAAAAACAAGTCCATATCGACCCTCACAGGTCACGATTGTTTGACCACCATTAAAAGATCATGCCATCTTGGTTTAAGTGTAGAAATCGACATACCTATATCACAGGCTATGACCTTTCGTGAGACGAACAGTAGTGGCCATGGCACCTCCTCCACTTTAGAATTTTTAAACCAACGCTGGCCCGTGGCTGCTAACCCGGTGGTAGAGCTAATGAACTTTTCACTGATTTCCAACTAAATGTCACCCACCTTGGCCCTACAACCATCAAACGTCAAGGTGAACTGTTGTGCAACAAATAGATTAAAACCCTCTAATCGTTGTACAAAGGTGAGCCAACCACTATCCTCTAAGTCTTTCCGGGCATTGTCGAATAGTAGCAAGGCTTGGCTACCGTTCAGCTCAATTCTCACCACCGGTGCCATGGAGCCAAGCACACGGTGAACGAGCCAGGGTTTGAACCATAGCATACACAGGAGCAGAGTGCACGAAGGGTTACCCGAGCTAACAGAGGTGAAATAGGGATAAGGGAAGGCATTAATTACATCGTGCGAAGGTGGTGGAGCTATTTGTTGGCCATGAATAATAGTTATTGCCAAGGTACAACCGCTGACACTTTCAACTATACAAGTCATAATGCATATGTGTTATAACTATGACATTTCAACCAATCAATTGAAACCTTTGGTAAGTGGATAAACCATGCGCGCAATCAAACATTATGCCATATTTTTAAAACCAACATACAAATCGAAACCAATACCAATGTTTTGACTATGTGACATGCGTTGTAACAATTCATGCCAAGAGTTTAACCAACGTGCCAATGTGTTTTGAACAAGGTGTCATATCAAATGAAATATATCAAGGGTTTAACCATAACACCTATATATTTTCATGAAACCAATGGTCAAGTAGATCAAATCAAAGAACATATAAATCCAATCGCCAATGCATCACAAACTCAATGAGACAAAATCACACAATCAATCCAAGAATGTCAAATGAGTACATATCAAAAGGTCTTGCCAACTGTATAATGATAAGTAAAATGTAAGTGCAATGGGCATATCGACAAGAAGGATAACGACAATTCAATAATGATTCTAATGTGACTTCGAAAGACCAAGTTTTCACGCTTACAGTCGTGAAAACAAAAACAAAGGTAAATGTGCAAATGGCGCAAAGAATAAAAGTGTCATTTATTTAAGAATTGTGACGAAAAATTAAGGTTTGCAAAACATTGGTGTAGGCAGCTTATAAGAGAGTGAAAAATGTGAATTGTCTGCCAACAATGGCAACACACTGGTAGAAGCAGTTATCTCTGCCAAAAGGACAAATTCAGATTAGAACAACAAAGATAATTCCAACTCAAAAACAACAACCAGAAAATCATATAAACATCATCATTAACCAACTATTCCAACAGTGTTTTAAAAGATGAAAACAGACAACAGTCTTAAGACCAGCGAGTCACGATATTAAAGATAAAATCTCCAATACTGTTGACAGAGCCATTGCTGCCAGTAGGCATCCATAGCCTCGACAGGTTTTCCATTTAACCCACTCTGACATATGTATCCTGCCAAGAAGTTCTGGATCAGAATAAAGGACATTAAAGAGGTTTCTTATTTGCAAATTTTCATATACCCGACATTGCTTCGCTACCAGCGGGCCTGTTCAGTACCCCGACAAAGTTTTCTTGGCATCATGCATGTATTTACCCGCTTCCAGCAAACCTGTTCAGCATCCCGGTGGGTTTACAAGCACTTCCCACAGCTCTATTAATGATTTATTTTGTTTTTCAAAGATATATAGTTGAGCGGGGTGACGCTGAAAATTATGATATTTTAACGTATTTTTTCAGACCTTAGCAGAATTTTTTAGAACTGTCCTTCATTAAGATCCAGAGATGATTTATTTACAAAACCAACCTTCTAAGGTAGGGAGACATCTTCTGATTCGTTCCTTTAAGGAATAGGGACAGCGTAAAAAGATAATGGATGATCGCAACAGGCTTATCTCAGAGATTGAAATCAGTTAACTTCTTTCAAACAACAGTCTTTTCAACACAAATATAAATTTCAAAAGTATGTAGTTGATGTTTATACAGTTTTTTAGCAGTCATTTCAGTGAAAGAATTTTCTGTTTTTCTTCGTCTGAACAGTTCAAAAATTCAGGTATGTGTATTTCCAAAAGAAAAAACTAGTAAGCATAAGGGAGAAATCAAAACACACTAGCGAAGAAAAATTTGGAAAGCAAAGAAATCCAAACAACAAAAACAAAAAACAAATATGCACAGAAGGTGCATCTGAAAACCTCATGCAACAAATCCCTTGGGAAACTGAAAGGAAGAAATGGAAAATCCTATTGATGAGAAATAAGTATTACTCGTTGTACCTAGGGTCAGGGTTGATTCAGATTTATTTATCTCTTTACCTTCCATTTAGGATTTTCATGACGATACCGTGTTTTTGAAAATAAATGTTCAACTAAAAGCAAAGAGAAAAAGAT
>SNQJ01S0307019.1:0-10105 GCA_010110895.2 Picea sitchensis | reverse complement strand
ATCAATATCAATGCGACCTTGGGTTTGACCCTTGTGTGAGAAGGGCTTCCCAGGACAAAATGTTGTAAATGGAATTTGACACTCCTTAACACAAGATGTTGTTGTGTGTTTTGTGCTTTGGAGAGTGTATCTCTCTGCCTATTCCAAAGCTCTAGCCTAGCTAATTGTTGGTGTAATAGAGTCCTAGAAAAGAGTTATTAGTTAAATTTTAAAATTGCGCAATAATATTAAGAGTTGTTGTTACTCAAAGGAAACGGAGATGAAATCGGTGTTGTGTGAGACTCTGACCCAACAATGCATAGATAGGAATGAAATATATCAATTTATGTTCGATGAATCCTATGTACGGGAGGGAAAGAGAAGTTTTCTGAAACAACCTTGAACTACGATATGCAATCTTCTTTAAAATGCAATCTTCAACGAATCACGTAACAATGACAATTCTCTATTTGTTCTATTTAAACAATTGATTTCCAATATTTTCAAAATGAAAATGCTTTTAAAAAGAAATTTTGTTTTTACTTTTTCAAAAAGATCCAAACCATGGTGGTGAAAGTAAGGAAAACCAATAACTAACTAATAAGCAATAAACCAAACCCAAACCAATCTTTCAATGGAGACAAAAATGACAAGCAGACAAGACTAGTCTTTTCAATTGCATGAGAACAATGATTTTCCAAGTAATGAGCAAATGAGAAAGACAAACAATTCCAACTTTCAAACCAATCACCGGCTCCTAACCAAACAAGTACTCTGATTCCAGGATCAAGGATTATATCCTTGCTCAGAAAAGTCAAGAGATGAGAGTTGAGAAAAAGATGGACAAGAAGAGCCTTTGATTTCCGAAGACTGATCGTGTACAAAATCCAAAGTCAAGAAACAATCAACCAGTGATCCAAGAAGTTCTTTTCAAACACCTATACAGATCTGGGCATCTGAGCATACCAAAACCTTGAAACCAAAAATTTTAAAAAAGGGTTCGCAGGCTATCAGTATTGTACAGTGTGAGAATGGATCATTATCGTAGGCTGGCTTCAAGTAGGGTGCGATAAACTCACACTGGACTAAAAGGCAGAGTGCGAACTCAAGGGGTTCTCGTAGGCCACTAAGGGGTTCAGTGTAAGAAGACCTGAAACTAGGCAAAATTTTAGAAAAAGACAAAAATTTTGAAGGGATTTCTGGACCCAGAGAGTCTGTCAGGGTGTCTTGAAGACTCAGAGATTGATAGAAATGAAGAAAGGTAAGGAAAGAGCAAATGGCCAAGTAAAAACACTAAGAACCACTAAGAAATGGGTTCCATCCCCAGTGGAGTCGCCAAATTTGTTATCGGACTAATCGGTAGGTGCTGACACTAACATATCTCCCTAGATCCACCTGAATCTAGAACAAAACATGACAGGATGTGACTCTTTCCCTAAGTTATGACCATTGAATTAGCTAGGAAGGAGGAACAAGTGACATACCTTTGTATCGCTTCCTTAGGTCTATGTTGCTCCTGCTTCGCTCTGGTGCTCTTGTGAGGTCAAGAGCAACATAACTCAAACCAACCAAAGTGAAGATAGCAAAATGTATTCAATCGTCAACTTATGCATATGATAAAGTAATTACACAATAAAGTAAGAGTGACTTTATGGGAAAGGGGCATGCCATTGTATCATATTAATTGAAAGTGGAAGATACAACCTGCTCGCCTTGATGTCGCAAGCTTCCTTTCGGTGACTCTTGGTTCCAACACACACACTTTCTCTGTCCTTGCACATCCAATTCCTCTTGATAGACCTACTAGAGTCTCCAAGCTTATGTTCAAGCAGGGTTCTTCACACAATTCCTTCACCAATTCTCCAATTAATCTTGCTTAACCTTTTCCATGAGAATCCTTTCAATATATAGGAGAGGGTGAGATGGTTACATGGATGAGAATGATCCCACCAAATTAGGGAAGCCAGTAAAATGATGACCATATGAATGCCAACCCATTTTCTAGAAGATTCCCTTCTATAACCCTCGAGACTTCTTCCCTTTTCCAAGCTTGAAAACAAGTTCGCACCCTATGTATAGAGCACAGTGCGAGAAGTTCGCACCCTAGATGAAGGTGGCTTGCGAGAATGGGTCATTCTCGTACTCTAGGCTATAAACAGCCTACAATAGATGATTTTAGGGGCTAAATTTCGCTCGTGGGCTAATTTTCCATGGTTTTTCCAAAAACGAGATTCGTTATTTTAAAAATAATTTGCCCAAATTCTATAGGATAAAATTATTTTAGCTCAAAAATCGCCAAAATTTTATAAAAACTATATAAAATAGTTAGAAATTTGAATATTTTTACAAAAATATCGTCAATCATTTATAGTTGGCATATGACGGATTAGTAAGATTCGCCAAGGTTTCTACATTTTAAAATAAATTTCCATCCTTAAAACCATCCCTGCAGCCTACGAACTCACTTTGAAAATACGTTTTCTGGAAGGAGATAAATGCCACTTTTCTCAGGAGAAAGTTCTTGTTGGGAGCCTGTGTACACCATTGTTAATACATCACCAAGATGACCAAAATTATGTGTAACAAGAAAATGCAAAAATTTCCCTCAAGGTCCCTTGAAAAAATATCTCTCAGCTTGGTTGTACAATTCTACTCTGTCAACAGCAAATTCGGTGATATACCCTCCAATGATAATCTCCAACCAATGATCTATAGCTCTGGATACAACGTTGTCAACTCTCTTGACCTTCTAATCAACGCTGGTGTCCAAACCATAGGAGGTCTAGATCTGATCTTGAACTTTGTGTCAATTAACCTAGCCAACCACTCGTGTAGCTCTTGATGGATTCCTCCAAAGAAGATCTCATGAATGTCGGTGAAGATGTATCTTTGTAGCCAATATTCAGTACTCAGCTTAGGGTTCTTTTTCTGGGCTTCAGTGAAGTCCCTTTCTTGATCCTCTATCCACTTTTGAATCTCTGTCTTTGATGGAAACCACCTTGACATTCCCTCATGAAGATTCCTGTCCCGGCAACAGAACCATTTGTTGGTACACAGGGCCAGACCCAGGGTTCACTCCAAGAGCGCACCAACAAATCCCTATCTACTGGCCCTTTCGGTAGCACCTTCGAAGCATATGCAGTCTCACCCAAAGCAGCTATGAGGGGGTTGCAGGACAGGGATGTCTACAACCAGGGAAATATCAAGTGGATCTGGTATAACAATAATCTCAGTATTCATATATTTCTTATCAACTATACCTACTCTGTGCAGCTATAAACCAAATTTAACAAAACAAAGAAAATAACAACATAACAATGGCATATATCCAAATATCAATCACACACACACCACAAAATATACGTGGTTCACCCTCTCTCTAGGGCTACATCCACAGAATTATGCTTAAGATTTATTAACATAAAGCATACAGTTCTTGTCTGCACTCTTGGTTAGCAGATCTTCTTTCTCCTCTCTCTTCTTCTCCCCTTTCCTATGTACCCAGCTACAGGACTTGATCTTTGCACACAACTGAAGATCTTACAATACTCGAAGGCTCTCTCTCTCGACACTTTTCTCTCCCAACACTAGAACTAGATCGACACAATATCATACCAACACTCAATGACCAACCCAACCCAGGTCCTCTTGACCTTTATTTATACATTACAATACCTCACCAATAGCCTTAGGCCAAAACCTAGGTGCCAAAACCCTAAATACCAAAACCCTAGGTGTCTAAAACCCTAGGTTAACTTGACCTTCTTTTTTTGGGCTTCGCCAGCCTATCTTTCCTTCCTTTACATGCGGTGCTCCAAAGCATTCAATGGTGGATTTTTCCACTTTTTGAGTCATCCTCAATCCATCTTCCTTGTTGATCTGTCATCCTCGATCTCCTCATCCAACGGCTTGCTTTTTCGCACTTTGCTCCATCTTTTCTTCTTTTTTGCTTACTTCGACCTAGTGACAGTCACTGTGTATCCCACGAGGCTCGCTTTTTACCTTTCCTTCCTTTTTCTTTGCTTCCTTCCATAACCAAGGGCCAACAACTTTTGTTGGTTCTCCTATGTATACATCCTGCAAATCCGAAGAACCTAGTCCTCATGTCCCTGTTCCCTTCTTTTCAGATTTTCTGTTTCCTAACTGTAAGTCTCCTAAATCTTTTTTGCTTCATCCCGAAGGTACCTTAAAGTCACTACACATTTTTGAAAAACCCCTCTACAATATCAAATTTTCATCCCTCAAATTGTCAATGGTTGGGACTAGAGGAGGTGCGGCCAAAGGAGGTGATGTCGGAGGTGGTGGTGCTGGAGTTGGTGTGGGGGAAGGGGGAGGCGGTTAAATACCACCCCCATTTCCTAGAATTTTTGCTAAAGTAGCAACTAGGTGTGATCCTTTGGTTCTCCCAGTTCCACTCCATGATTTACCTAAAAACTATATGAAGAACTTACCAAAGTTCACCAGAGAGGAAGACTTAACCACGACTGAGAAAATAAATTTATTTGATCAATTCACTGATATCCTTGGCCTTGAGCATGAGGATGTTTATTCAAGACTCCTAGTTCAAAATTTTGAAGGACAAGTGAGAACCTGGTTCCGAGGACTGGCAACAGATTCCATAAGATCATATGATGAGTTAGAAAGTGCCTTTATCAGACAATGGGGAGAAAGAAAAGATCATATTTATTATTTAACCAAGTTTGAAGATTTAAGAAAGAAAAATTTAGAAACAGTTCTTGAGTTTACTGAAAGATTTAATAAATTATATAATAAGATTCCAGTTGAGGTTAAACCTGCCCAACTTGCAGTGAAAGTAACTTTTGATGTGGATTTTGATCTATATTTCACTCTATTGTTAAGAGAAAGGAGATTTGTCAACCTCACAAAAATGCAGGATGATGTTGTAGAAATTGAATCAAATATGATGGCATCGGGGAAGTTAAAAGATAAATTTGAAACGGGAAATAAAGAAACCAGACAATTTAGAGAACAAGTAAGACCCTCTGGATCTGGGAGGTCATTGGAGGATAAAATAGATGACATGGAAAAAATAATCAAAGAATTGTCAAATAAAATCTCAAGAATGGAATTGGACCAATCTAAAAATGAGAAGTTTCCTAGGAAATATTTCAGAAGGAATCCTAACCCTCAAATGCAACAAAGACAAATCAAGAATGAATATCAAAAGATTCAGGCCCCTTTTAAGAATGAAAATTTTATAGAAGGGGAAGACATGCGAAATTTTGAAGAGTTAGAGGAAGATATGAATAATCTTGGCGATGATTGTCAAGAGATTTATTTGACGAGACAAGATTATGAAAAATATCTAAACGCAAGAGGTTGGTCTAATAATAATGAGTATAAATATTACAAATGATTATGCTTATCAGGGAATCACTGATAATATAATGGTCGATCTCCAACAAAAGTATAATCTAAGGTCTAGAAACAAGAATATCACAACTGCCCAACCAAAGAAAATCTTGTTGAGAGGGGAAACAAACGAGGTAGCTCCAAAAGCTGTTGAAAGATAGATTGTTAAAACAAAGGCTGCTGACACACAATATACTAAGACAAAAGCAGCAGAAACATTAGCTGTTAACACAAGAGCAGTGGAAATTCCCACCGCAGAAACAAAAACAGCTGAAACAAAAGCAACACAAACTAATAAATCAGAAAAAAGGGAGATAGAAATTCAAACCAGAGAGGTTGATAAGACAACGGGAAGTTTTAATATAGAAAATGAGATTAGTAAAATCAATGTCCCTATAGCTCTGGTCAAACTAGAAAAAAACCCTTCATACAGGAAACAAAATGCCAAAATGATAAATTTTTCGGATACTGAAAGTCAGGCTGACATTATAAACTTGGAATATGATAAACCGGATATAATAATTGGTCCACACTTTGAAGGTGTCAGAGATACTATCGCTCCCTTTTACATTAAACTCATTCTGCATGATCATCTGCTCCATAATTGCATGTTGGATTCTGTAGCTTCCCACAATGTGATGCCCAAAGGTATTATGGATAGACTTGGTCTCGAAATTACTCGACCATACGGAGATATGTATTCTTTCGATTTGAGAAAATTTAAATGTATGGGTATGATTAAATATTTAGTGGTTAATCTTGCGCAGATTCCTGCAAAAAGTGTTATGATGGATGTGGTTTTTGTTGATATACCTCCAAATTATGGCATGTTGTTACCCAGGTCATGGGGTGCCAAACTTGGAGGATCCCTTAAACTTGATATGACATATGCTACAATCCCGATCTTTGGTAGAAAGTTCACCCGATTGTACAGAGAAACAAGGCTAGCATTTATAGTAAGTGATCTGCTTAATCTGAATTACTACCCTGTTTATGTCACAGATCAAGATTTAGGAAACCGTATTTTATCAATAGATGATTATTTAGAGGAATATATAGAAAAATATTGTACAGAAAAATAAAAAATAGAAAAGACAAATAAATATGTATATAGTACTGGAGTTTGGAAAATGTATTTCGATGGTGCTTCATCTTGTGAAGGAGCAGGAGCTGGAGTGTTTTTTTTGGCACCTACAGATGAGTTCATTATCCCTTTCTCTTACAGGTTACATTGGGACATAGATTACACCAATATTGTATGCGAATATGAAGCCCTGGTTTTAGGATTAGAAGCTGCAATGAAGTTGAAAATTAAAAACTTGGAAGTCTATGGTGATGCATAATTAATTATAAAATAGATGAATCGTCAGTACCAGGATAAACACCCAAGGCTAAGGTCTTATAGAAATTGTGCCTAGGATCTGATTGAAATTTTTTTCTCATCAGTTAATGTTCACTACATTCCCAGAGGAGAAAATCAACGGGCAGATTCATTGGCCAAAGCAACTTCAATGTTTGTACCTCCTATTGTTTTCAAACTGAAGTATCATATAGAAATGAGGCATAGAACTTCAATACCAAACAATATACAACACTAGCAGGTTTTCGAAGATGACAAACAAATCAGACAATTCCTAGAAATGGTGGATGACTTTGCTGAAACACATATTGACCAAGAAAATCAGAATGACCCCACTTGGATTATGCATGAAGGAGAAGATCCTCTGGAGTTTCAAGATAAGATTGATAATCATCGTATGATGATACTAAAAAATAATCAGATCCCCAAAGGTTTGATCCCCTTGGAGAGATTATTTAATCATGATGACATTCCCTTGAAGTCTACCTTACAGCCTCAGCCAGAAGAAGTTGAAGATTGTGATATATGCACCAAGGAAACCCCTAGGTTGGTAAAATTATCTAAATACCTTCCTCCCAAAATAAAAATTAAATATGCTGAGTTGCTCAAATAGTATAAGGATGTTTTTTCCTGGTCCTATGATGAATTGAGAACTTATGATACCACCATAATTGAACACAAAATTCCTCTGAAGCAGGGTGTTAAACCATTCAGGAAGAAGCTCAGACAGATAAATCCTATATTACTGCCTATGATAGAGAAAGAGGTAAAGAAAGTTCTAGATTCCAAGATCATTGTCCTACTCAGATACTCTGAATGGGTAGCTAATTTAGTTTCGGTCAGGAAGAAAAATGGTGAAATCAAACTGTGTGTTGACTTCAGAAATTTAAACAGATTATCGCTCAAAGATAATTATCCATTACCTAAAATGGATCATCTATTGGAAAAGGTAGTAGGATCCAATAGAATGTCTATGATTGATGGATTTTCAAGATATAACCAAATTGCAATCCATGAAGATGATAAAGAGAAAAATGCATTCACCACCCCATGGGGCACATTTATGTATGATAAAATTCCATTTGGTTTAATGAACGCAGGAGCCACTTTCCAATGAGATATGGACATCGCTTTTGTCGGCAAAAGAGATAGGTTCCTTTTCATTTACCTTGATGGTCTAACTATGTTTTCTAAGTCTGATGCAGAGCACCTGTTACACCTCAAACAAACATTCGAGAAATGCCGAAAATTTGGTTTGTCTTTGAATCCTAAGAAATCTCATTTTTCAATGCAAGAAGGTAAAATCTTGAGTCATATAGTGTCTAAAGATGGAATTAAGATTGATCCAAAAAGGGTCTAATCTATAGATAATATAAATATTCCTAGGAATAGAAAAGAAATTCAGTCATTTTTAGAGAAAATTAATTTTTTAAGAAGATTTATCCCAAACTTTGTTGAAATTGTAAAATTGATTACAGATATGCTCAAGAAGGACATCGAGGTCAAATGGACAACAGAAGACAAAGCATCATTTGAACATGTCAAAAAGGTTATAGGCGAAGCACCGGTACTAGCAAGCCCAGATTATATGAAAGAATTCCTGATTTTTTCATTTTCCTTTGAACACATTATCGCGGCTGTACTATTACAAAAAAATGATGAGGGTTTTGAGCAGCCAATCGCATTTTTTAGCGAAAGTCTCAGAGATGTTGAACTGAAATATGATATATTGGAAAAGAAAGCCTATGAAATGGTGAAAGCCCTCAAATCTTTCAAAACTTATGTGCTCCATTATAAGATTATCACATATGTACCCACTAGTTTTGTTAAAGATATATTGGTTCAACCCGATAGTGATGGAAGGAGGGGCCAATGGCTTGCTAAGATTCAAGAATTCAATCTGGAGGTGAAACCGATGAAGCTTGTCAAAGGACATGTTTTTTCTAAGCTACTAGCCGAATCTAATCTCAGAGCGCTTGGAATAAACCATTTGCAAGCTTATGAAGAAATTCCATATATAGATGAATTCAACGATCAAATTCCTACAACTCAAATCCAGGATAAGTTCTCTTCCTCATCTTGGTATAGTGGCATAGTTTCGTATTTACTGATTCCTCAATGACCAAGTGACATGACTTCTTCTAAAGCGATAACATTGAAGTTGCATGCAATGAAATATTGTATTGTAAACGGTCAACTATATTGGAAAGATCCTCTGGGTTTTTTATTAAGTTGTTTAATAGAATCTGAAACAAAGAAGGTCATAAACGAGTTTCACGAAGGAGTGTGTGTAGGACATCACGCATGGAGAGAAAAATCCTATAAAATCCTAAGATCAGGATATTATTGGCCAAAATTATTTACTTATGTGAATTCTAAAGTCATATCTTGTAACCCCTATCAATTATTCATACGCAAGCAAAAGATTCATGCACTACCTTTGGTTTCGATTAAAACTGAAGCTCCGTTTCAGCAATGAGGTCTAGATTTCATTGGTGAAGTACATCCTCATTCAAGTGTGCAACATAAGTGGATCCTAAATTCTACCTATTATTTTACTAAATGGGTGGAAGCCATCCCTACACTAAACGCAACCGACGCAGTAGTGATCAATTTCCTAGAAGAGAATTTTTGATAAGTTTTTGTCAAAAGTACAACATCGTACTAGGACACTCTACAACTTACTATCCTCAAGGAAATGGATTAGCTGAATCATCAAATAAAATCTTGATCACCATAATTAAAAAGGTGTTGAATGAAAATAAGAAAGCCTAGCATGTGTATTTGAAGTATGCTTTGTGGGCAAATCAGATAGGCACTAAGAGATCGATCGGGATGTCCCATTTCCAAATGGTGTATGGGACTGAAGTGGTACTACCCATAAACCTGGCTCTGCCTGTAATGAAACTCTGGCTAGATGAAAAGGAAGAACCAAATCACGTCACCAGAAGAATAAATCAGTTGATTGAAGTCCAGCAAAATAGGGTTGAAGTAGATGAGAAATTACAGAAATATCAAGATAGCATGAAAGCTTTGCTTGACCAGAAAGCTAAATATAGGGAATTCCTCCCTAGTGACCTGGTTTTAAAGTGGGATGCTAGGAAGGAATATTCAGGAAAGCATGGTAAATTTGATCACATCTGGTGTGGGCCTTTCAAAATCATGGTTTCTGAAGGGAATAATTCATTTTTGTTAGAAAATTTGGATGGTGAAATTCTTAACTCCCCTATCAATGGGTGTTACCTGAAGCATTTCATGCAGTAATACAATTTCAAAATTTCATTGTACATATCGGTTTGGTTTTCACAACTTTTGTTTACAATTTCAATTTCAGTTTCTTCGGTAAGCTTTTATTTTTACAGTAAATAAAAAAAGGTTGTTTCATTTAATATA
>SNQJ01S0307017.1:0-10105 GCA_010110895.2 Picea sitchensis | reverse complement strand
AAAAAAACATCAAAAAGGGGAAGGAAATCGACAAAAGAATGCAGAGAAGATGAAACCTATAAAGACAAGCTACAGGGGGGACAATCAACACTGGATGGAATGATCAACCCAAGAACAACGAGGAAACAGGGTCAGTTCCATAAAGGAGCTGCCACCACTAGCAAAAATAAGTAATGAAAGTCATCTCTTGGAATTGCAAAGGGCTCGGGAGTAAACCAAAAATTGAAGCAATGAAAGATTTAATGTGAATCTCCACTCCAGACGTCCTGCTAATCCAGGAGACAAAGCTGGAAGAACAACATTTCTTCCAGGCCATAAATACCTTCTGGAACATCTCTAATGGAATCACCATTATCTCACGAGGAGCCTCAAGAGGCTTGGGAACCCTCTGGAACCCCAACAAAATCGAGATGATCCATTCCCACTCCAGCTCGCACTGGATCCTCACTGTCCTTCGACATAAAGACATAGACTTTCAGGTAAGCCTCTCTAACATTTATGCACTAGTACTTCATGCAGAAAAAAGAGTGTGTTGGAACTCTATCCAAGAGAATTTGCATCTCCTTCATCTAGAGAATATTATCATAGCAGGAGACCTAAACCTCACTCTAAATGTCGAGGAAAAAAAAGGGGGATCTCCCGTCAGGGACCCCTTTAGAGAAATCGTTGATGATCTAATGCTAGACTGGGATCTAGAAGACATTAAACCCACCAAAGGATTTTTCACCTGGTCCAACAAAATATTAGGACCAGGCCATATTGCAGCCCGCCTCGACAGATTTCTTGTCCAACACTCTGTCCTCCTCCTCGGCCTCACTCTGGACTCCTCTATCCTTCCTTTTAGTGCCTTGGACCATAAGCCTATTCTCCTCTCTCTCTCCCATGATTGCAATCTAGGCCCCATTCCCTTCTGCTTCAGCCTAGCCTGGATCCAGCAGGAAGGTTTCCTAGACATTGTCTCCGCAATCTGGAAAGAACCCATCACGGACCACCATTTCTACGTCTAGGAAGCAAAATTAAAAAACTCAAAGTAGCTCTTAAAGTGTGGGCCAAGTCTCTCAAAACTCCATGTCTCGAGAGGGTGGAGGTGCAACAAATTCTAGAGAAACACCAACTCCAAGTAGA
Source organism: Picea sitchensis (assembly GCA_010110895.2). Lineage (NCBI taxonomy): Eukaryota > Viridiplantae > Streptophyta > Pinopsida > Pinales > Pinaceae > Picea > Picea sitchensis. The sequence goes on along the minus strand of SNQJ01S0307017.1, from coordinate 8,980 downwards.
GAATCATCCAGTTGACTCCATCTCCATGGATAAAGAACAACAACTCCATAGAAACCTCCATTGTGCATGCCGCCAAGAGGAGGAATATTGGAGGCAGAAATCAAGAAGTCTATGGCTTAAATTGGGGGACAAAAACATAAACTTCTTCCACAAATAGGCAGAAGGAAGAAAGCAGTTCAACTCCATCAAAGAAGTCTGCTTCCAAGAGAAAAATCTCACCAACTTCGAGGACATCAAACTCGTTGCTCACGAGCACTTCAAAAACATCTACATTGAAGACCCTACCGCCTAGGAAGCTATCGCCAATGACATCCTCAACCTCATACCTGCCAGGATCTCCATGGAAGGCAATTTAATTCTTACAGAGACGATCTCCAAAAAAGAGATTAAAAAATCCATTGCAAATATGGACCTCGATAAAGCTCCCGACCCAGATGGATTTACAACCCGATTCATCAAAGTCTGATGGAAAATTATCAAACATGACCTCCACAGAATGATTCAAAAGTCGCAAGTCTGCAATAAAACTGGAGGCAGCACCAACTCCGCCTTTCTAGCTCTTATTCCAAAAAAAAAAGGAGCCTCCTCCTTCCATTGCTTCAGACCTATTTCCCTTTGCAACATTGGCTATAAGATTATTACCAAAATCATGGCCAACAGGCTAAAGATATCCTTCCTGGAATCATTCTGGATAATCAAGGAGGCTTCATCAAAGGAAGAAACATCAGCGACAACATCATCCTTGTCCAAAAGGTCATCCACTCTAGTCAAACCAAGAAGGAAAAAGGCATGGTTATTAAATTGGACCTGGAAAGTGCCTTTGATAGGGTAAGGCATGGCTTCCTCTTCCAGATAATGAAGCGGCTCGGATTTGACCTTGCCTTTATCAACTGGACAAAAGCCTGCATAGGAATCCCTTGGATAGAACCTCTTGTAAATGGTCGACCAGCTAGGTTCTTTCAAGCCTCTCAAGGTCTATGGCAAGGCTTCCCCCTTTCCCCCCTCCTCTATGCCATCCAAGCCTCGATGCTGAGCTTCCGGTTAGATCATAGACAACATCTTCAAGAACTGATGGGACTGCGCATAGAGAGAGGAGTCAGGGACATCAACCATGCTCAATTTGCTGACGACACCATCCTGCTTGGAAGTGCAAGTATCAGATCGGCCATCAGATTCAAAAATGAGCTAGACAAATACCAAGCCATTTCGGGAAGTATGATCAATCATAGAAAAATCCAAATCTACGGGTTGAACTACACCCCGAGGGAAATGACTTACATTACTCGAATCCTTGGAATAGTAGGCAAAACTCAATGGGACTCCTTCAAGTATCTCAGGGTCCCCATTTTCAAAGCTACCGCCAAATCTTCGTGTTGGGCTCCCATTGTTGATAAAATTAAAGCCAGAATAAGCGCCTGGGGATCAAGCTGGCTAAACCCATCAGGTAAGATTGTTCTCATAAAATCTGTCCTTTCAAGCATTCCTATTTATCAAAGCTCAATTTTGTTAGCTCCAAAAGGCATCATCTCCAAATTCGACGCATTGTTGCGGCGTTTCCTCTAGAAAGGAGGGAGAAACAATGACAACAAGCTACCACTGGTTAGTTGGAGAAAAATATCTCGCCCCCTATCTGAAGGTGAACTTCAGCTTCGCGATCTCCATTCCCAAAATCTGGCTCTTGAAGCAAAACTGCTCTGGAACGTAATCTCAGGAAGGAGCTCATGGTGCAAAAAGGCCATTTGGAAGAAATACTTCTCAGGATCGAGGCTCCGATGCCTCATTTCACCGCCTAAAACTACTCATGGCTCCCCTATCTACTCTATTTGTTCAAAAGTGCATACCTTCTTTGCCCCAACTCTCACATCAATCCCGGGTAATGGAAAGCAGATCTGCATCTTGGAAGACTCTACAATGGGGGACCCCCCTCTTGACAACACACCTGGACTGGAGCACCTAAAAGCTCAAAATTACAATACCCTCTAGGACATCTCCCTATGGAAAAGTGATGGAACAAATGACTGGGCAGGATGGAACTTCCCTGACTGCCCTACACAGATCCAGGTAGAAAAAGGGATGATGATTCACCTTCTCTGAGGAAAATCCCCAATCTCCAAAAGCCTCAAGGATCAGCGAGGATGGGGCACAAAATCCGGAAGCTACACAGCAACAGCTGGCTATAAATTCCTCATAGTTGAACCATAGGCCCCAAGAAATCTGACGTTATGGAAAGAAATCTGGCGGGTCAAAAGTCTACCCAAAGTGGACTTCTTCATTTGGACTCTAGCTCATAACAACATTCTGACAAGTGATAATCTCCAGAGGAAAGGCTGGGAAGGACCATCAAGATTCCCTCTTTGCTAATCCCATGAAGAAATTGTTGACCATTTTCTCCTTGGATGCTCCTTTGCTAAAGAAGTTTGGCAGACTACCCTCCCGGGAGGGACCCTGACTGACCTTTTCCCGTCAGATATTACTTCCCTACTAAAAGCCTGAACCACCTATTGTCCTTTCACTCTCAAGGCCAAAACTCACCTTAAAATCTGTTGGATGACCCTCCCTAAACTCATCCTCTGGAAACTCTGGCTCGAAAGGAACTCGCGGATCTTCAAAAACCAAAGCTCCACCCCTACCCATGTCTCTGTCAAAGCCAAAGCCTTACTCGGCGACTGCCTCACCCACCTGTGGCCAAACACCTTATTGCAAACTTACTCTTTCCCTAAAGATGAATGGCTCCTTAGCCTTGCCCTTGATCTTAAATATGCCCCTCCTCTCCCCATCTCTCACGAACTTTGGAAAGCGCACAAGCAGCCCGAGGACTTCAAAGAATGGAGACGCATTCAACACAAACACATTTTGTTCTTTGACGGAGTTTCGAAAGGAAAACGAGGGGCGGCAGGAGGGGGAGGGGTTATCTATGACCTCGCTGAATTTCGGGAACTAATCTATTCCTAGGGGTTAGGAGAAGAAACCAATAACATCGTAAAACACTAATCCTTTGGCAAGGACTCATCCAAGCCTGTAAGCTAGCTATCCAAGACATTATGGTGATAGGAGACTCCAGGATCATAATCCAAGCTCTGGCCACGAACACATTGCCAAATCAAATGAACCTTCGACAAATCACCAAGAAAATCCTGCGGCTCTCTCACTCCTTTCATAGAATCGACTTTTTTCATGTGCTTAGACAACTCAACAACGAAGCAGATCAGGCTACCAAAGTTTCCACCCCCTTGAGCAGGGGCCAACTCTCCATCAACGAAATTCTTCTCTTCGACCCTCTCCCTTAACGACACGTGGAGGGCACTCACCTGGACCTCTTGTGGCATGAGGCACATGATTCTCCCGAGCTCCTCGAAGCGTGGCAACCCTTAGGCATTACCTATGTCCGTCCCCCATCTTGCGCGAAGGTACTTCACTTACCCATTCGCGTCCCTTCATCACCCCTCGCTCGTCCTTTGCCTCCCGTCACTCATGTCATTTTTCTTTGAACCCATCCCCCTCCCGCATGGCATGGCAACGCACGCTCGAAGCATTATTAAATTCGGGAAGGTGGCGCCCTACTCCTTCCTATCCTGCTCTTTTGATGTTGCCTGGTCTCTCGCTTGGCTGGTGTGTTTAGTCCCTCGTCCTTCTCGCTCCTGGCCAACTGATTTGACTCGGTCCCCTACCTGGTTCTTGCTCACACTATGGCATCCAACTCCAATTCAGCCTCCCCTCCCAACCCCCTTCCCTCCCTAGAACTTGAAATTTGTAGGTTGAAGCGTACACTCAACGCACACAGAGGTTTTCTGCTTCGTTTGGTCGGGGAAGGCGGCCGGAGATTCGAAATGGTGGAAGAAGACCTCATCCAGCTCAGGGAGGAAGCGGTCGAAGCTCTCACTCACACAACACAACAAACTAACTGCAAAATAGTTGAACTAGAGGCACAAATTGGAACGCTGGAACTCCAAGCTGCAGACTCGAGCCGCCAAACAAGTGCAGGTGCGAAGACGTCTCCAAGCGCAAGCTCCATCACTCCGGATCCGAAGGATTAATTATGGTTTATCTCTCTCCCGACTCTAGCTCCTTTTTGGTTCTCTGGCTTTTTCTTTGTACGTAGGAGCACAATCTCCCTTTGTATTACAGGCAACCACATTATAAGTCGGACCTCAGTCTGTGTTTAAACTTTTTTGAATTCTCGAAAGTAGTGGGAATCCTGGAACTCTATAACAGAGCAAAGGCTTATGTAATCTCGAAGCCCATGCATACAACGCAAGGCTGAATTTTGTAGTTTTTTCCACAGTGGTCATACCACTGTTATTAATATAAAAACATCTTTCTTGTGTAAAAAAAAATCTTAGATTTCACTATCACTTCCAAATACATAAGGCTTTGTCTAACTATTTTAAATTTTGATCCTTTTTATTGGTATCCAAAATCACAATTTCCTATTATTTAAATTACATTTATGAATACATAAATAAATTCAACTTATTGAAAAACAGTTGACAGAATTATACAAATCCAACAATTTCTTACCCGATTTAAAACAAAACTAATCAAAAAAATATTCCATAAAGAACTATTTATAAATCACACGTACTCATAATACAATCCCTCTCAATTACGGAAAATCTTAAAATGATTCAAAATTCATTAAAGTAATCCAATATCTTACTAAAACATATAATATCCAATATGTACGTTAAGTACAATTCATCTAAACATTATAAAAAAAAACGTATAATAACCAGTGAAGAACTGACACCATGATATGAAACTCAATCCATCAAAGGCTCTGTTCCCAACGACACTGAACGAATATGTGTAAAAGGAAATGGTGGTACTTTGTGGTATGGCTTTTTCAATATTAAATTTTGTAACAGCTATAGTAAAAGTCCCATCCATGAAAAGACTGGGAAACAATAAAAGAGGTTGTGGACAAATTTTCCAATCATCAAGGAAATGTTCATGACATGGGAATCATTATTTAACGGTAAGCGCAGGCTATTTGGAACCATTCTCATGGAGATCAAGAATCCACATGGGAAAGACGCGTTCATGGCAACTCAGCATATAATAATCTACATGGGAAAAAAGATGAGTTCATGGCAACTCTGCATATAATAATATTTGCATATAATAATATTTGAAATGTAAATTTGGTCGAAATCAGGGAATGTAAATTTGTTCAAAATCGTTATTTTGAATAAAATAGCTATTTTTTGTTGTTTAAATTGTATTTCTGAATATATAAATAAATTTTTGGTAAAATTAAAAGGAAAAAATTACCCTAAAATAACAAAAACGTTGAACGTTTAAACAACTACAATAAGTATATATTATTAACTTAAACAAATGTTAAGATATAATCTAGAATAGGAAATTCAAAGTTCTGTATATACCCATCTTAACTCCTCTTCTAAAAAGTTCCCAGAGTAATCAAATCTAATGCAAACCCTTCTTAATTTCAATATATATATATAGACTGTGCAATCGCCTGTCAGATCTCACATTCTTGCTGCATGTAGAGTGAGAGATCTGAATTGTTTCTTTGTGGACTGAAAAGAGACAGGCTTTGCCTAAGTGTAATCATTGCAATTCAATTGCATACATTACTTCTTGTGTAACCCTAACGCTAACAAAATGAATAAATACATAAACACATAAATGAATAAAATCTCAATATTTATATTTGCAGGTGTGAAAATACTGTTTTTTATCTCTCAAATCAGAGCTTAAAGGGAAACAACGTAAAGCACGAAGATTATTGTAAAGCGCAAATGTTATTGCAAGAGATTTCAATTTGAAGCATCCACAGAAAAGAATGAATGAATAAATAAATAATACTATAACTTTCTCTAAATTCATATTCATGATTACATTCATAATGTACTTCAGATTCAATTGTGAAGAACTATAATTTTAGGTTTAGAGTGCGTGATGAGCAGGTCTCCAGGCCGAAGCAGTCAATAAGCAAATATCTTTCCATCCAATTCGTAGAGTCCCTGATTCCTCCACAAGAGTGTAGCCTTTGCAAGGAAACATACCCAGCAGAAGTGTGGCTTGAGCTGCTGCATTTCCAGCAAGAGAAAGCTTGCTGAACCCAGCTTGTTGCAGCTGGTCTCTCCAGTTGTGGAATCTTAATTCACCCGTTCTTGCAGGCCCACCAACGGCCAAAATGTTCTTGATCTCGCATGAAAGCAGTTGTTGTTCCACAACATGCCTCTCGTGGCTATCCTCAGGATAAGCTGCACCGAGAGAATCAAACACAGTTGAATAGTAATGTATTGCCTCCACAAATCTGTTTAAAAATGACCCAACATGGCTCAGATCCTGTTCTACCATTGTGATAACCTTTGGACAAAGCCTCCTCAGAAGACATAATGTGCTAATATCAGAGCCAGTGACATCATATAGCGAATGCTGTAACCAATGCACAGCCAATGCATCCCCTTTTCTGACCTTAAGCCTCTCTAAATTTTCATTAATATTCCCAACCTTGTCTGAAACTGCATGAAATTCAAAAGGAATACCCAATGTCTCAGCAAAGTTTGAGAGCCTCTTGCCAGTTGCCTCCAATGCTTCCATCGAGGTTCCCAGGCCTGTAATTCTCACAAAAGGAGGACTGCCAGGCCGGGAGGCCAATATGTGAAACAAGCCTGGCCATTGTAGGCCTTGCATTATGTCAAGATCAATGATGTGCACGCTATTTTCACCTTGGAATACTTGTTGGATTGCCTGATTTGCAGTGAAATGAGAAAACTTCACAAATGGGCTGATACCATTATATAGTTGGAATGCCGATACAATACTTTGGCTCCGTGATTCATTCATGATAGGAGAGTAGATTCCTATGTATGAGCTGAACAACCGACATGATAAGGCTTCGGCAAAGTAAGCAGCCACACGGTGAACTGAACTCCCATAAGGTGAAGAAAGCTCATAAATATGGGGCAGGATACTGTTTGCCTCTTCGTGATTGTCCTCTGAAACGGCCTCTGCACACTGTAGAACAAGAGCTAGAAGATGCAATCCTTCTTCTTCAGAACAAGAAGTTGTAGTAGGACTACTAATATTCCTTAATGTTCCTGAGGCTTCCTTCCCTGCTACTTCTGATTCATTGAATCTCTGATCGTCTCTTCTTACCAGAGTCTCTTGCGTTTTGCTAAATTGATGATGCAATGGCAATGGTGACAGATTTTGTTTCTGTTCTTCTGTTGAAAATTCTTTCTCCTTATAGCTATTCTCAAAGCTGTGCTTCAATGGACCTCTAGTTTTCGATTGAGTTATTAATCCATTGTTTTTGTCAATTATTTGCATGTTATGATTTGGATGAACACTAAACTGTGTGAGAGAGAGAATTCTGGATTCAACCACAGATTTTATATGAGGGTTACTGCAACAGTAAATACTGTTATGCAAGTATTTAAGAATCTGGTACGCTGGTACGTTAGGAGAGCTCTTCTTGAGGTGATTAATCATTTCATCTACCCAGAGAGCAGATGCATCCTCATCCATTGTTTGCAATGATTGTCCAATATTTCTATCCCATCCTACTAACGCCTCCTCCTCATGGTGCTGCATCCCCCAATTTTCCCATCCATGCTGGTAATTATAACTTTCTCCATCAGCTATACAAGAGGTATTCTGTAACGGCAAAGCAGATGAGGATTGAAAGATTGGAGAGTTTGTGTTGAGATTAGAAGAATAATACAAATGGGGACTACCGCTATGGCAAGATTCAACAGATGACAGTGCAGATCCATTAGACGAAACCATAAGTGTGGCAGAAGGTTCAGTTGTTGTGCATACCTTGTTAATCATGCTGTGAATTAGCGTTCTGCTGTCCTTTGGAATATCAATCCATTCTCCAAACAGGCTGCCCGCATGAAATGTACTCAGTGGTAGAGCACCCCCACAGTGACAGGTCCTGCCATTGATTTCTAGCTTGTCCAAGTTTTAAAATGGTATCCGAGCAAGCTACCGCCATTGGTTAAGTGGCTGGGACTTTCCGAAGTCCTGGATATCAAATCCTGATTATCAATCCAAATTATCAATAAAATCTTCAAGTTGTTTTACTCTCAGAAGGATTTGAATCTCTATGAATTTGATCTGTAAATTAAAATGGATCTGTAAAGCAGCAAACTACCCTCATCGTCAAAATTAAACTGAAACTATACTCAACAAAAATATATTCAATATACAAAATATCTTACAACTCCGTTCGATCTGTCATGGGTTGCAGTGCAATTCTAGTCCAAAACCCTGCCGAGTCCTTCTCTGGAGCTCTCCTTGAAGAAACTCTATCAACATTATTATCAATAATCCTTTTATTATCATCTGTAAACATGTATATAGTTTCCTGTGCAAGAAGGAATTCTCCTGCTTCATCATCGCCAAACTCTGGAAAATTTCAACAATATATTGAGCAATCCCATTACTTCTAGATCTTTGCAAGCTAGTAGCTTAGCAGACATTTTCCACCGGTTTGAATTCCTTTCTTGACAACATTGATCCATGACCACAGCAGTCTCTCTCATCTTTACGCAAATGTCAGGCCACCAGCAGCCACAAACACAATTCACATCCAATCCAACCTCTTCCACAATCCTATCCATCACATCTGTTAATTTGACTGTAATAGCTACTGCGAGGTAATACCATTGTAATTTCCAATGACTGGATATTAAGGGCAGGTTCCAAGAAATCGGGGTGGCGAGAGATCAACACGAGACCCGAGGACCCGACCCGTGAGATGGCAGACTCAGTTTTGTCTTGTCCATGGCATGGTATAGATTCCTGACAGATCTTTTATTGAGACTTCGTCCTGTCTGACTGCCGTATAAAGTGAGAATGGCCTTATTAGGAAGATAATATGGGAACTTGACATGCACAATCCATGCTTGGAATCAGGTCCGTCCTAGGGGACCATACTGTGCTCTCCAATTTCAACCATATAATTATATCAATCTTTTCTTTCCAATAAGTTTATTGGATG
>SNQJ01S0307015.1:0-10106 GCA_010110895.2 Picea sitchensis | reverse complement strand
CTTTTATATTAGAGGTTTCAACTTTTCTTTCATTTTTGTTTAGCTTACATTAAGTTATGCATCTCATCTATAATGGGTTGTGACTCTGAAGAGACTTCAACTTTTCTTTCATTTTTGTTTAGCTTACATTAAGTTATGCATCTCATCTATAATGGGTTGTGACTCTGAAGAGACTTCAACTTTTCTTTCATTTTTGTTTAGCTTACATTAAGTTATGCATCTCATCTATAATGGGTTGTGACTCTGGAGTCATTGTGTTTAGCTTCCCTAGGTGCAATGAGGGCTTGATTTTTTTCCACAATAACGATTATTTTATATCATCAAAATTGTTGTGCCCAAACTTGTTCAACATTCTTACAATTCAAAACTAGGAATCTTGTGTCCATTGTCAAGAAGAGACCATCAACTAAAGCATTAAACCATACCGCCAAAACTACCATGCTTAAAATTTTTACATGTATAAACCCATATATATTGTTTTAACAATAAAATCACTTGACAAAATATATATTAAATAACAAATATTAAATCTCAAAATGGGTGTCACTAGCAATATCCCCTGGTTTGCTAGGTTGCCTTCTTCTCCCCCAAAAGGGTTGGTTGAGTCCTTGGTCATCTAAACCACTGTCCAATCATTTGATTCTTTAGGTAGGTTATGTGTAGAAAGCAAGTTGATCTATGTTACAATGCGAGCTACCAAGTCAAAGAGGACATCTAGGAATGTAGAGAATTACATTTTCCTTCCCCACATAGTCTCTAGCTTTGGTTGCCTTTGAATTTTTTTTTGAGCCCTGGCCTTTTCCCACTTTTCCCATTCTAAAGTCGAGGCAATTTTCATGCCCATGGCCTCTACAATGTCTTTTTCATATTGATGGAAACTTTCCTTCGACCTTCACTATCCCCTAGCAAGTACCAATTCTAGTAAGACATTATTTCCCATGTTTTGTCTAGACGTGGAAGGGCCTCGGGATAATTCAATTAGCAAGAGAGTATGCTAGTGACCACAATTGTTGTGCCCAAACTCGTTCAACATTCTTACAATTCAAAACTAGGAGTCTTGTGTCCATTGTCAAGAAGATACCATCAACTAAAGCATTAAACCATACCACCAAAAATACCATGCTTAAAATTTTACATCTATAAACCCATATATATTGTTTTAACAATAAAATCACTTGAATATATATATATATATATATATATATATATTAAATAACAAATATTAAATCTCAAAATGGGTGTCACTAACAATATCCCCCTAGTTTGCTAGGTTGCCTTCTTCTCCCCCAAAAGGGTCGTTTGAGTCCTTGGTCATGGAAACAACTATCCAATCATCTAAATCTTTAGGTAGGTTATGTGTAGGAAGAAAATTGATCTATGTTATGATGCGAGCTAGCAGGTCAAAGAGGACATCTAGGAATGTAGAGAATTACAGTTGCCTTCCCCACACAGTCTCTAGCTTTGGCTGCCTTTGAATTTTTTTTGAGCCATGGCCTTCTTCCACTTTTCCCATTCTAAAGTTGAGGAAGTTGTCATGCCCATGGCCTCTACAATGTCTTTTTCATATTGGTGTAGACCTTTCCTTAGACGCTCACTATCCCCTAACAAGTACCAATTGTAGTGAGACATTATTTCCCATGTTTTTTCTAGACGTGGAAGGGCCTCGAGATAATTGAATTGGCAAGAGAGTATGCTAGTGATCACAAACTCTCTCAGATCTTCTAGCTTCTCCTTTGGGTGACTTCAAAAAACCAAATTACACCTTGAAGCCAAGGAGGAATCGTCAAATGCCTTCTTGACTTTCCTGTTAACCACAATTCCTTCACAATTTCCCATGCTAAAGGAAAGAAACATAATCTTAGACTAGGCACAGAGGTTCGCACATAGGAAAATCAATCTAACATGTACTAGTGGTAATGAACACCATATAAATGATGGGATGAATGAAGGTGGATGACCAAAGGTTTTTATTCCCCCCTATCCTTCGCTTACATAAGATTTGGTGAGTGGTAGGGGGAATCCCACCACCTTCAATGACAATGGTTGCAACACCCTTGTGGTGGAATAAATGCCTAGATGGAACAACGATCACATAAAGGGGAGGGGAGATGCCCATGTCCCCCTATTGTCACTCAAAACAAGCACACCTTTAGATAGGGTGGCCCTTATGTTTTCCATTCTATCCACCTCCTATTTAAGCTCTATCTTGACTTGGAAGAATGATATAGACTATAATTTATCGAATGATGAGATTGTTTTGTAAGTAATTTTAGTGATTCCCGAATCTTTCTTTGGTTTATTCAGAAGAAACAACCTAATGATGATTTTCAAGTCACATATTTTATGAATACCACATATTATTTATTTGTATTTTTTCCTTAGAAATAATAATATATAAATTTATAATTTAAATTATATAAAATGATGACTCAAACATAAAATAGATTTAATAAATAAGATTTCAAATTAAATTTGATAAAAAAAATTATCCTCGCTTAACACTTATGTTCTATGATATCTTAAAAAATATAACAATATTCTACAAAAGCTTATGATAAATAAATTTGATTAATAATAATTATGTTTCATTATTCATCTTCTATGCATGCCAAAATTAAAGAAAAGAGAAACTTTGCTTTAAATTATTTTTTATTTTAATGTTTTGAGACACAAAGCAATGCGTTGAGTAATGATAGCCCAATGATAATCCAAATTTAATATTAATATGATGTATGTACGAAGGAGGTCAACTTACAAATTTTGGAAAGAGTAGACAATAAAGTATGCAAACAAGGAAACTTTGAACAAAGCCCACCGGTGTAGGATGAGGACCATGAGGAAGTGTTGGTTGACCCTTCCTGGAGCATAGTATTCTTGTCGAGGTGGAACCTGGGGAAGGGTCAGTTGATCCTTACTCAAACATATTATTTGTGTCTAGTTTTAGCACTAACAAGGGTCGGTTGACCCTACCACAAGCATATTATTCTCGTCTAGACGAACCATAAGGAAGTTTTGATTGACCATTCTTTAAGCATAGTATCAATGTCTAAATGTTGCATGTCTAAGAGTCAAGTTCCCTTTCGCTAGATTATTTTTCCCATAAAGGGGAGCTTGGGTAAAGGTTAGTTGACCCTTTCTTGAGCATAGTATTCTCATTGATGGGGAGCCCGAAGGACGGTCAAACGACCCTTTCTCGAGCATAGCATTCTCATTTAGAAATTTATCAATTTACTCTTCTATTCCTTTTATCTCCCCTTTCTTCTCTAGCAATTTCCTCTCTCATTCTCGTTCAACAATTTTCTCTTGCACTCTTATAAGCAACTTCCTTTTCCATTCATTTTTTCTTTTTCCTCTCCCAATCTTCTTTAGTAATTTCCTCTCTCATTCATTTTCCCCCTTCTTTACTTGTTTAGCAATTTCCTCTTCCATTCCTTTTTCTTTTCTCATCTTATTTATCAATTTTCTCTCCTATTCATTTTCCCTCTCCCTTTCTTTTCTAACAATTTCCTCTCATATTCTTGTTTATCGATTTCCTCTTTTATTCTTAATAACAACTTTTTTGCTCATTCCTTTTTTCTCTTTTTCCTCTCCCAATCATCCTAGCAATTTCCTCTCCCATTCATTTTTCTTTTTCCATTCTTGTTTAAAAAAATTCTCTTCCATTCTTGTTAGCAATTTCTTATTTGATTCATTTTTCTTCTCTCATTCTTCTTTATCATATTCCTCTTCCATTACTTTTTCTTCTCCCATTCTTGTTTTCTCTTACATTAAAATGAGGCATCTCTCCATAGAGTTAGAACTATATTCATTTTTTCATTTCTCATTTTCCATTCTCTCTTCCCATGCACACTCCCTTAGTGCATTGATATCTTCCTTGGCATGCTCACTCCCTTAGTTCTCTATCATCACTACCATGGAATGTTTTCATACCATTTGCTCTTTCTCTTAGTGTTCCCTTTCTCTCTCTCCTCACTCTCATATCATATTTTGATATGAAATGGATCTAAGATAAATAATGGTTGTAAGATTTAGTACCTAAAATTTAATTCAACAATTAATGAAGGTCAGTAAACTATGTGAAATAATATGTCAATGTAAAAGTGAATGAGACAAAAAGAGAGGAAAAAAAGAACTAAATGGAATAAGAAAAATAGATTAGGAGAGAAGGTTGAGGAATGGGAAATGAAGGGTCATTCCACTTGGCTTTCCCCTTACCCTATCTCTCCCTATTTCTTCCATTGTTTTCACTCTCAATGAAATTTTTGCTAGCTAAGAGAGGAGGATGCACAATGATCCATCAACTACATTGTAACTAGATATTGCCAGAATAAGAGCATTGAGAAACCATTAAATGTCGGTTTTCCCGTTTGGGTTTCCAGGGTAATACCTCTGTGTCAATTATGTGTGTGATTTTATCTTTGTGCGATGGACTTTAATTTTCAATTGCATATTGTTGTTTGTGCATTTTGACAAATCCATGTGGCACGATTTCTTGAATTAATTGGGCAATTTATTTTTGGTCCATGTGACTTGATGTTATTGGAAATTGATGGTTCCATATAATTCATGTAGAAACTAGCAATGTATTCTATGTAATGGGGGAATTCATGCTTGAATTAAATCCTTGTCAAATGATTGTTTACTTGCAATAGAAAAAGGAATCAGACCATCCATTTATTGTCTAAGGGAGATCGAGGGTTGTGGTAAGATAGTTGTTATTCCTAGTTTCCAATGCTCATAGAGTTACTAAATCGCATCCCCTATAATCTTGCATTTGATTATTTTTAGACCATTTGGATTTTTCTTATGAATTATATAGTGTGTAAGTTGGTAAACTCTCCAGGTCCCAGGTTTCCCTACACTTCATTGTTTCCTTCATTGCAAGAATCGGTCTCTCAATTCCCCATTTTGTTGGCGTTCTATGGTAAACCAGCCTTGAATCAACACATATATTATGGGCATCAATTTACCTCCCTATTTAGGCCGTGGAAGTTTCCCAAATCCATACATACTCAATGCTTGGGTTTCTTATTTCCTAGTGGTGAGTATACTTCCCCAAAATTTTAATCAAATCAACTCCAATTGGAAACCAAAATAGAGAATCAACTAGAATTGCTACATTGTCTTTCTTATTTTGGTGATGGTTGTGTAATTTAAGTTGCACAAAGATGAAGAGTGTACATTAAGATTATTAATGAATGAAATTGTTATGTTCATATTATGTTCTTATTAATTGTTGAGATTGCTCCAATTATATTGCATCAAGTTACTAGTGCAAGTGAATTAACACGGTGAAGTTTCCCAGCCAATGAAGTAATACTAAAAGCCATCAGGTGGAGCCTAAAGGTGTATTGTTGAATCGTGGTGCCCATAGATATATTTTTAAATTGTGGAGCATGGAGGTTGTTGTTCCTGAGATTAAACTTAAGGCTCAAAGAGTAATGTCAAGCATCAAGAGTGTTTAAAGAGAATGTTTTTAAAAGAGTGCTTTTCCTACCTTTAGTTTTATAAGAAATGATCCTTAAATGGAATTAATAATTGGACAGTACAGAGGTTGTATTCTGTTGTCTGAGTCACAACTATAATATCAAATGGTGTGGAGGAAGATTACAAAAACTGTTAAACAAATCTAGGCATCAATTGTAGAAGAGTCTCACCTTGTTTGCAGTGGAAGAAAAGTGGAGAGCGCACCCTTGAATAGGATATGAAATGCGGTAATTCATGTAGCTTGCAGGTCTTGTATTACTTACAGTAAATACAAAGGAAAAATTTATTACTTAATTAATTGCTAATATAATATAATCGAAGTAGTTGTAATACTAAATTGAGATCCATCGCTTTTCAAGGAATTATATAAAGAAATTCAGAGAAATGAGAATACGGGGGAAACAAATAACTCAAACTGAACGAAAATTAGAATCTCTATCTGCACTTGTATTAATACTCAAAAAGGAGATTTTTCTTTATTACATCCGGCAAGAAGCAGCTTGGAATAGATCTCGAATCTATGTATTTATACAAAAACTGTCACAACTCAAAATGGTTGGACTTCTTACAATATTAAATTAAAATATCATATATCTGAATAAGACAACAACATGTAAAAATTTGATGATCTTCACTGGAATTATCCTCTGTCTCTTCATCTGCTAGCAAAAGCATTCCTCTCCTTAGTCCTTCAGGTTGAATACAGATGTCATATAGGCCGTCTTGATAATTTGGCATACTGTCTTGGTCGCTTCAGTCTGTTGCCATCTGTCCCAACATATACGTTTAGGAATGCAATGAATCACAGTTGAGAGTAGGGGGAAAGGAGAATCAAATGAATATCACTGCATGTCTCGTCAAGGAATGGATAATGGATATCAGAGAAGTAATTGTTTGTTGAGAATGACGATGGGACAAGTGTATGACGATGAATTAGGGATAAATGGAGATTATAGTGTGAGTGAATGAGATAAGTGGTGGTAGGAAAGTGAAAAGTAGGAAGGGTAAAAGGAAAGGGAATTGTGCATGTTTTCGTATCTGCTTCCAGCTATGCCTTCTTTTTCGTGTTCAATACACTGATTGCATCTATCCAATAGGTCCACCACGAACCTTGAGGGTTCAATTGTCTCATTTACCTCAATAGTGAATAATTTACTTTCTACCCAAGGCAATTTTTCTTGGATCCTTTTCACTTCCTGAACTGTGGCTTGGAACTGTGAGCTCAGATTCACTAGCCATTTATTTATCCTAAGAAGATAAATTTGGCTCATTTCTTGAATGGTCGTTAGAGTTTCTTCCTTGTTCTTCATGGAATTCTGTTGATTCATTTCAATATCAATTTTCCCTAGGGCTTCCAAGACACTAATTCCCTCAAAATCAATTAGACTCTTGTCTAATGATGACAATGCTTCTTGGCAAGCGTCCTTTACCTCCCTGGATAATATTTTTCTCTCTGCCAAATTAGTTTCCCAGACCTTTAGGTCCATATCACCTCGTAATTGTTCAGAAGGAGAGAGCAGAGGAAAATTAGGGACATTATTTTTATGCACCAATATGATGGCTTCTTGAAACCTAGCTCGGGTTGAGCGTGCTTATCTTTCCTTGACATAGATTTCCTTCAGAGAAAGGTCTACTTCCTGGTATCACTTTTGGATGGAATCAACCTTCATAAAAAGGTCCTGCTGGGCCATTTTTAACTTTTTATTTATTTCTAGTGCTTGAGTTTGGAAGGTCGCGATATCTATCGAGGTACCTTCAGTTAGATCCAATCTAGCTTGCAATTGTTTTATCAATTCATCACGTTGAGTGACCAATCCTCAGTTGGTTTGTGAACTCTGATGGAGCTCCTCAAGGTTGGTCTGAAGCTGTTGGATATGTTGCCGATCATGAGCTCTGATTTGCTCGAAGTCTTGACTTATCTTTTCCCTGATAGTTTGTTCCATGGCATGTATTTGACTTTGCAAGTTCTTTACCAATAAGCATTTATGTCGCATTTGTTCAGCCAAATTGTCCACAGACCATTGATTGGCAGTGGAAAAAGCACCTAATGAACCTGCAACCTATTTTTGAGAATTCTGGATCATCTCGATTATTCCCATCATATACCATTCTCTTCCTTTTAGTTATCACACCATATTTCTGGTGTGATTCCCTTTTCACGATGGCCTTCCTTTTTCTATTAAAGAAGAAATTCGAAGGAGTCATCTCTTCAGGTGAGATGGGGGTAAGATCATCTACAAAAACTATTTTGGAATTAGGATTTCCAAAGTTGGATTGCAAAGGTGTCAATGATGTAATGGGAGTACCAATCTCCATAGAATGTTGTTGTTCTGTTGTATTTGAGGTGCCAGCAGGGGTAGTTGGTGATGAAGGAGGCACATTTTGTCCCTACTTTAGGAAAGCTGCGAGTTGAGATTTTTCCTGGGGGCTTAGCTGGTCTAACATTGATGTTTCTGATTTCTGTGTCAATAACTCCAAGCTCTTCGAAATTTCCTCAACTTTAGTTTTACCAGAGTGACTGGATTCAGAACCCGTAATATTGGCTTTCTGCGAAGGGGGAGTGGTCATTTGTTCTCCTTGTATTACCTTTGGTAGGCTATTCCGCCTATGATTTTGAAAGCTGATAAAACCATCTTGTTGATCCAGGGGCAAGGTTTAGAATCTGTCCTGCACCTCCTCATACAATTTAACTCCCCTGAATATTTCACCGTACGGGGAGTCTTCATGCATATACCGTTTCATGTTGAGCTGGGCTAGGTGGTTTTCCACAATCTTACGTGGATCGTGTCTTTTGAACTCTATGTCAACCAATTTGACATCTTCCAGAGCCGCAACCTCCACTTTGGAGTGACCGAAATCCAGTAATGAAAACATGCCAACCTGAATAGGGAAAGTTGGCCATACCTTTTTATGTGTTGCCTTCATCTCTTTACTAATGCCTCCCGTTACTGTCTGGTAGGCCACTTATCTGCATACCAGTCGGTTCGGTAAAAATCGTGGGAGAGCATGGGGAGGAACCGAGCACCCAAAAACCTTGATGTAGGAGAATTTCTCCTCAATAAACCAATCTGCTAGCTTACCCAGGTTTCCCATAATCCTGTCTGAAATTCAAGGAGGTGGGTAGCCATACAAGGATATATGAACCAGAACCACAACATTGTGACAGATTTCATAAAATAAATCTTTGGCTTTTTCTTCCCATAGTTTGGAATGGTAGAAATGAATGGGCTCGACACTGGCCAGGGTCCAACTCCAATTCATCAATGGAAAAGGCGTCATGAAACAAATGGCGTCCATGATATCTGCCGACATGTAAAAGGGGCCAGGCTGTCCTTTTGACTTCGTTGTTTTATATTCGACAATCCCTTAGGCCAATTTATCGGACATCATTTTGGCCCAATTGAAGGTGAAACCCTATGCTACCTCGTGCATGATTGTTATTAGATAAATCTGTAAGTGCGGACACAAACCGATCTCCCTAGATCCACTTGGATCTAGAACAAAGCAGGACAGAATAATACTCTTTCCCTAGATTTTGACTATTGAATTAACTAGGAGGATAGAACTAATAACATACCTTATTATAGCTTCCTATGGTCTTTGTTGCTCCCACTTTGCTCCAGTGCTCTCGTGCAGTCAAGACCAAGACAACACAAACCAACCAAAGTGAAGAGAGCACAATCTATTCAACAGTCAATCTATGTATATGATCAAGGAATTATACAATAAAGTGGAAACAACTTTATGGGAAACGGACATATTACTGTATCATATTAATGGAAAGTAAAGATTAAAACCTGAGCCTTGATGTCGCAAACTTCCTTTCGATGGCCCTTGGCTCTGACACACACACTTGCTCACTTGCATGAAGAAGAACAACTCCTTTGGATGAACTTGCTAGAGTCTCCAAGCTGCTGTAGCATCAGTCCTTCACACAATTCTTTCACTAATTCTCTAATGAATCTCTTGCTTGTTTGCTTCTAACCTTTTCCATGAGAATTCCTTCAATATATAGGAGAGAATGAATTAGTTACTTAGATAAGAATGATCCCAAAATATCAGGGAATCCAGTACTTAGATAACCATTCAAATGCCATCTCATCCTTCTAGAAGATTCCCTTCTAGAAGCATCGAGAATTTATCTTTTTCCTTTCTTAAGAAAGAGTTCGCACCCTATAAATTCAACACAGTGCGAACTTCTCGCACCCTGGCTTAAGGAAACCTGTGAGAATCATGCATTCTCGCAGGCAAATATACTAGCAGCCTGCGAACCTCTTTCAAAAATGATATTTCTGGAAAGAGAAGATAGTAACTTTTCTCAGGAGAAAGTTCTTATGAAGAGCCTGAGTACACCATCATCAATACATCATCATGATGACCAAAATCATGGGTGACAGAATGCCCCCCAAAGTATGAGTGTTGGAACCAGTGACAGCCGATAGACTTTGTAAGCTGCATGTGTGTGTCTAGAACCAGGAGCACATCTAATCGAAAACCTACGAACAATCAAGCATCTGCAAAATATCATATATATCAATTCTGAGGTAGGAATTCCCATACTTAGATCACAGACTGATGACATTATAGACATGGGTCATGGCCACCAATCATACACTGTG
>SNQJ01S0307014.1:0-10106 GCA_010110895.2 Picea sitchensis | reverse complement strand
TGTGCTTTTGGTGCCTCAGAAGTAGAATACTTGGGTCATCTGGTTGGCAAGGATGGCGTCAGGGTGGATCCGAAAAAGAATGAAGCTATGCAAGACTGGACGCACCCAAAGACTCTCAAAAGATTGCGTGGATTTCTTCTCTTAACAGGGTATTATCACAAGTTTGTTAAGAATTATGGAAAGATTGCAGCACCTCTCACTGCTCTCGTCAAAAAGAACTCTTTCACTTGGACTCCAGACGTTGCTCAATATTTTCAAACCTTGAAGATGGCCATGTGCACCACTCCTATTCTGGCCCTTCCTGATTTCACAAAGACCTTTGTGTTGGAATGTGATGCCTTAGGGAAAGGAATTATTGTTGTCCTTATGCAAGAGGGTCGACCTTTGGCCTTCACCAACAAGCAACTATCTGAAAGGAATCTAGGCAAACTCATCTATGAAAAGGAAATGTTGGTTATTATGTGTGTCATTGATCTATGGTTCCCTTAGCTCTTGGGGAAACGTTTCCAAATTAAGATAGACCATCAAAGCCTCAAGTATTTTCTGGAACAACACATTTCCTCCCAGAAGCAACAAAAATGGGTGACTAAGCTCTTTGGATATGATTATGAGATCATTTACAAGAAAGGAAAAGACAATGTGGTGGTGGATGCACTTTCCCGAATACATGAAGAAGAAGGATCCCTTTTTTCTCTTTCCTTCATTGTACCAGATTGGCTCCAAGTCGGTTGCCAGGAATGGCTACAAGATCCCAAAAGTTTGCATATGATCCAGCAATTGCATTCCAATGCTCTAGCACCCCCAGGGTACTCTTGGCTCCAGGAGGTGCTTCGATACAAAGTTCATTTGTATTTAAGTAAACAATCAAAGATTAAATCCACGGTACTTTCTAAGCTTCATGCTACACCCACATCGGGGCACTCTAGGTTCACCAAAACCTATGACAGGGTCAAACGTTCTTTTTTTTAGGATGGTATGAAACAGGGCATCCGTAATTTTATCGTTGAATGTGGTGTGTGTCAACACCACAAGGGAGAAACAGTCAAATCTCTGGGCACACTACAACCACTTCCAATTCCACCTGCTATTTGGAAGGATATCTCTATGGACTTTATTACCGGCTTACCCAAATCGGGAAATAAGTCAGTCATAATGGTGGTTGTTGATCTCCTTTCCAAGTATGCTCATTTTTGCGCTCTTCAACACCCATTTACTGCATCCACAATGGCTCAAATTTTCATGGACCAGGTCTTCAAGCTTCATGGCATGCTGCACTCTAATGTTTTTGATCGTGACCCAACTTTCACAATAAATTTTTGGCAAGAATTGTTCAAGCTATAGGGTACCCAATTGCATATCAACACAACTTATCATACCCAGACTGATGGTCAAACAGAAGTTGTCAACAAGTGTTTGGAAACATATCTGAGGTGTTTTGCCTCTAAAAATAAAAATCAATGGGCTCAATGGTTACCTCTCGCTGAATGGTGGTACAACACTTCCTACCATACAGCTACACGCATGACTCCTTTTGAAGCAGTATACGGATAGAAGCCACCTTCAGTTCTCTCATACTTACCAGGTACCTTGAAGGTCCAAGCAGTTGACCAAACACTTACAGTTCAAGAGGCTATTCCTCGTACCCTCAAAGAGAACTTGGTCATGGCACAGAAACACATGAAGCAACAAGCAGATTAAGGTCGATCTGAACATCAATTTGCATAAGGGGATCAGGTGTTTCTGTGACTGCAACCTTACAAGAAAAATTCCCTCAAGGTTGAGCATTTTCAGAAGCTAGCGCCCAAATTTTATGGTCCTTATACAGTTCTCAAGCATGTGGGACAAGTCACCTATCAGTTAGCTTTGCCTAGTCATTCGAGCTACATCCTATTTTTCATGTTTCATGCTTAAAGAAGGTGATTGGAACTAGGTGCCAAATTCAATCCAACCTTCTTGAGTTAGCTGAAGAAGGATCCATTTGGCTACAACCAGAAGCAGTTTTGGACCAGCGTGAGCATCGCTTGCATCATAGAACCATCAAGGAAGTGTTAGTCTAGTGGAAAGATACAACTCCAACAAATTCCACTTGGGAACCAGCTACCATTCTACAGTAACTTCCACATCTCAAGCCTTGAGGACAAGGTTGTTTTTAAGGGGGCAAACATGTTAGGGTCATAACCCGCACATAGGTAGAGAAATATATTCAGATGTAATAAAGGTCAATATTAATGAGGCCTTTCAATAAAATAGAATAAGGTGGATGTAAGAAGACCTAATAAAAGCTTCCACTTCTAGAAGGATCTTCCTCTAAATGCTTCTTTTGACAGACATATTTAGTATAAATAAGGGTTGAGGGTATGAGAACCCTATATTGGAGATTATTGTAATAGAGCACTGCTCAACTGGAGGTTTCCCCCTCAAAGAGGCACATGAACATTGCTTTCTTGAATCAAAGTGCCATTTCTGTTGTTGTTCTTATATCATTTTTGTGTTATTGTGGAGATTATGCTAGTTATAGTACTGTTATTCTGCCATTTCTAGCATTTTATTTTTGTTCTGCATACTTTTTATATCTGGTATATTACAAAATCATGCTATATAACGAGGCCTCGCGTGACAATCCCTATGCAACCCATGGGGGTGCCTCATAGGACACTAGTAGTATGACCCATGGGGATCAACTAAATCATGGTTTTTCACCAAAACCATCACTCTCCTCTACAATCATGAAACTTTTCCATCGCTTCTTGTTCGCTGCCTCAGATTTGCGCTACCTCAAATTTGGCAATAAATATCCTTCCAAAAAAAATTCACAAGATATATATTCAATGTGTGCAACATGTGCTAATGGGAGTCTCTTGATCTCTTATTTATACTTCCCAAGTGCCTTGCTTTAGGGGTTATCTTGTAAATATTTTTTTCATTTTCCTATTAGTGCTAACCCACATTCTTGTTGCAACTACTTTACCCATAATTAGTAAACTCATAATTTCTTTGTTACAACTACTTTACCCATAATTAACTTCTTTTTGCAACCACTTTGGCTAGAAAACTTCTTGAAGAGTTTCTAGAGGCTTCTAGAATAATTGTCTTCTTGTTGAACTTCTAGGAGTTTATAGATTATTCTTGAGGATCCTCCAATCTTACAAAACCATATCTTCTCAATTGTAAGGAGCCATGTTGCGTACCACCTATCACCAAAAACAACATGATGCATACTATCCATCTATGATATTCTTGCTTGCAAATACAGTGACCTACATATAGTTATTCCTTGATCAACTGTGGATTCCATGACCATACCTTCGAGGCTACCAAAATTTGATATTGTACTTGCTTCAAGGGTTGACATCAATGATAACCAACTCAATCTTTCAACAATATCCCCCTTTGGCATTGATGGAAACACTTTGATACAATGTTGATGGAATGGAAACACTTATGCTCATGCTCCCCCTATAATCATGTCTATGCTCTTTCTCTCCATTTCCATGCCTCTTATTACTCTCTTTCTCCCCCTTTGACATCAATGGCGAAGGGTAACTTCCCTTTGGGGCTGATCCCCCTATCTGAACTATCCTTTGGGATGCTCCCCTTGTTTGAACTATCCCTGCTCCCCCTATATGAACTATCCTTTGGGATGCTCCCCCTGTATGGAAGCTTCAAATATTTCTGCTACCCTTTTTCTCTTCATGGTGCTTCCTTGTGTAAATCAATGACATATATGAAAATGATTCAAAAATTCACTGTGGGGTAGAAACTACTCCAAACTTCTATTGAAGATACTCAAAGGTCTCTCTCTAGAGAGGTTTGGTGAAGATATCTACAATCTACTCTTTTTTCCAAACATACTCGACCCTAATGTTCTTCTATGCAACATGTTCTCTTAGAAAGTGAAACTTGATAAGAATATGTTTAGTCTTGAAATGCATCACTAGATTCTTTGAGATAATGATGGCTCTAGTGTTATCACACAATATCGGATTGAGATCAACATATTCAACTTGTCTATCATTCAAAGTTTGTTTCATCCATAGAACCTGAGTACAACATGTCGGTGTTGCAATATACTTTTCTTCTGCTGTAGACAAAGAAACTGATGAATTTTTCTAGTTCAACCATGATACTAAGAACTCACCCAAGTAGAAATATGATCCACTTGTACTTCTTATGTCATCAATGCAACCTGACCAGTCTGTATATGTGTAGGAAACAAGAGATAGATCATTCCCTTTTGGATACCATAATCCAAACTCTTATGTACCTTTGATATATTTGAATATCCTCTTCACTTCCATAACATGTGATTCCTTTGGTGATTCTTGAAACCTTGCAACCTGTCCAATTTCCTGCATCACATCCTGTGTAGAAGTTGTCACATAGAGCAAGCTACCAATTATTGATATGTATTGTCTCTGGTCCACATCTTGTGAATCATCATCCTTACTTAACTTGCAATTGGTATGCATAAGAGTACTGACCGGTTGGAAATCTTCCATTCCAAACCTTTTTATCATTTCTTTGATATACTTGGTCTCATATATGAAGATACCTTTGTTGCTCTGACATATCTGTAGTCCCAAAAATAAATACAACTCTCTAAGTAATGACATCTCAAACTCATTATGGATGTCTTTGGAAAATTTCTAACTCATCCTATCATCATCACTTCCAAAAATAATATCGTCAACATAAACTTCAATTATCAGGATACTAGATTTACCTTTATGTAGATATTATTGTCTACATTTCCTTTCTTGAACCCTTGCTGCTGTAAGTATTTGTCTAGTCTTGAATACCATGCTCTCGGGGATTGTTTGAGACCATATAATTCCTTATTCAACATGTAAACACAATTTCCCTTTTCTGACAATTGAAATTCTTCTAGATGCTCAATGTATACTTCTTGTTCTAACTCTTCATTTAGAAAGGCTGACTTTACATCCACCTGATACACCTTGATATTTTTGGAACATACATAAACTAGAATCACCCTGATTGATTCCATTCTGGAAATTAGGGAAAAGGTCTCTTCAAAGTCTATACCTTTAACCCAAGCGTATCATTTTCATATTAATCTTGCTTTGTTCCTAGTAACCTGTCCATCCTCGTTTAATTTGTTTATGAAGACCCACTTTGTACCAAACACGTTTTTTTTTTATTTTTCCTTGGAACAAGTTCCCATGCATCATTCGTATCTATCTGATCCAATTCTTCATTCATAACTTTTATCCACCATTCATCCTTGCTAGCTTCTTAAAAAATGCTTGGCTCAATTGTGGATAATAGTGCTAGGTGTTGTTGTTCTAGTGAATTATTCTTCTTTGGGTTTCAACTCCAAAATATTTATTCCCAATGATATGATCTGGTGGTTGATTTTTATGCACTCGTCTGCTAGGTTTATTTGGAGGTACCTGAAGATCTTGCTTCTCTTTCTCTGCTTCTGGCTGCTCTTCTTCTTCATCTGCTTCTACTTCTTCTTCCTTCAAATATTCTTCATGATCCTATTCCACTAAATACATTCTTCCTTCCTTTTTCCTCAGTCCATATGTTTCATCAATTGTCACATTGAATCTTTCCACTATTTTTTTGAGTCTTATATTGAAGCATTCGTATGCTTTTCATTTTCTTGAGTACCCAACTAATATGCCTTTATCAACTCGAGAGTCAAATTTTCCAATCCTGAATGTTTGAGTTACTTCACACACACCTAGGATTTATTTTTCCTAATGTTTTTCCTATGTTTATTAGTCTTTATCCAATCTCTTAAAGTTTAGGGAGAATATTCCTCTAGGAGAATATTCTCTCAAGTTTTCACTTCAGTTTGACTAGTTGAGTGAAGTCTAGATGATGCATTGGTTTTGTCACCATGCAACATTGGGATTATCACCAAATAATGCACATTTTCCTTGGTATAATCACCAGACTAGCTCATTACCCATGATTCCTTGATCTCCTCCTCACTTCACTCTATTTCGGTCAGTTAACTGATGACTGGTAGACTAGTTAACTTAGCTAGGTGGAAGTTCACTCTTGTAACTACCCAAGATACTAGACTAGGTGGAAGTTCACTCCTGTAACTATTGTTGTG
The DNA here is from genome assembly GCA_010110895.2 of Picea sitchensis. Classification (NCBI taxonomy): domain Eukaryota; kingdom Viridiplantae; phylum Streptophyta; class Pinopsida; order Pinales; family Pinaceae; genus Picea; species Picea sitchensis. The sequence continues at coordinate 4,015 of SNQJ01S0307014.1, read as the reverse complement.
TGTCCATATCACTCTATACCACTACTATGGTGCACTGGCTTCACCTACAGTGTGCATTGGTTGAGTTATATAGAGTATGTCATGTGTAAATTATTCATTATTCATTATGGTTAATGATAATTCTTCCATTCTTTCTCTCTTCCTTCTTCTTTCTCAAATTCTCTCTGCAAATGTGTGTGGTATTTTCTATCTATATCTATTCTTTGTAGGTTCAATACATTTACATGGTATCATAGCCGACAGACTGCTAATAAAAAGCTACACCAAATTATTTTTGCAGGTACTAAAGATTGAAGACAACAGAAAATGGAATTCCCAAAATAATTCATGCTTACACCTTACAACTTCTTTGCATGGAAGGAGAAGATGGTCATGCATATTATAAGAATAGTATTGTACCGATTAACCATGAATACAGAGACAAAACCGACATCATCCATAGAAAAATCCAAGTATCTAAATCAAATGGATGAAGCATTTAGAACAATTTGCAGTCTCATTTCTCCCAATCTCCTTTTTCATATATCTTCCTATAAAAACCCCAATGAATCCTGGACCACCATGGAAGGGATATTTTGAAAATAGGATGAGATGAGGGGACACATGCTCGAGGTGTAATTTCTCACATTCGATCCAAAAAGCTTCGACAATCTCCAAGATTTCTTTACAAAATACAAGGATTTACTGTCGCAACTCAAAGCTTGCGGGGTTGATAAATCTAAGAAGGAGAAACAAATGGTTCTCACCATTATATCCAAACTTGGTCCTGAATTCTCTATGTTTTTATCCACATTCCATTCAGTCAAATTCACCTCTGGAGCCACCTGGAAGATGCCTTCTCTTGAGGAATTTATCGAATCCCTGACACAAGAGAAAACCAAGCTCATCAACATGGGAAAAATCAAAGGCCTAAAGGCACATGCACTTACTGTGAAATATGGCATCCATCAATATCATAAATCTAAATATAAAGACAAAAGGAAATCTCATGCAAATCCAAAGAAGGAAGGGTACTCAAAGCCCTTCACCGATGCCTCCAGATCTAAAGGTCGAAAGGGAAGAAAAGGGGAGAAATACTCATACTTCCATAAAGTATCCATCCAGAATATGCATGCATGCAAAAACAAATAGATCTAATGAATCAAATACTTCACAAAAACAACCTTGGAGATCACATCCTCGATAGTGCCAAGAAGAGGAAGAAAAAAGACCAGAATCCCAAGAAAGGCAATTCTAGCCATGCCTTGATTTCCATCAACTCCTCTCTCGATGCTTGGATCATAGATTCAGGAGAATCACATCAAATGGATTCCACAAAAGAAATATATTCTTCATTGGATGCATGCAAAGGTCCTCATATTCTGATGGGGGACAACTCTCTAGTTGAGGTCACCGACAAAGGAAGGATTGAACTCACCAACAAAAGCTTCGAGAATGTGTTGCACGTTTCCCAAACTTTCGTCAATCTTCTCTTCATGTATTGGATGATGAATTTTGTCACCGGAAATAAATTCATATTCACACCTAATGCAGTGGACATATATGAAATGAAAACCAATTCCAGTGTTGCTACCAGTGAGGTAAATCATCAATCTAGATTGTATACATTTTCTGAATTTATTGAACCAGATTCTGCTTTACAACTTACGCATGCCGATGAAAGCAGTAGGATATGGCATGAAAGGTTCAGGAATTTGAATTTCAGATATATGCAACAACTCAGCAAGCAAAGATTGGTTTATGGTCTACCAAACATCCATTTCTCTAAAGGAATCTGTGAGGGATGTGTTCTTGGAAAACACCCTCAACAGATATTTGACAAAGGAAAGACTCAGAGAGATTCCTCTCCTTTAGATATGATCCATAGAGACCTCATGGGCCCTTTTCTGCATCCATCAATCAGAAAAGGGAGGTATTTTCTCATTTTTGTTGATGATTTCTCATGTTTCACATGGATTTACTTTCTCAAGAAAAAATCAGAGGTCTTTCAACACCTCAAAGATTTCAAAGCCCTTGTTGTGACACAGTCCAGAAAGAAGATCAAAGTACTACGAACTGATAACGAGGGAGAGTATGTCAACCATGAGATCTATAATATTTTTCGTGAGGTATGGATTCAATTGCATCACACAGTTATGTATACTCCGCAGCAAAACAGAGTTGTTGAGCAGAAACAGATCTCTAAAAGAGATGGCATCTTGCATGCTACATGTAAAGTCACTTTCATAGAGACTATGGGCCGAAGCACTTAATTGTGCAACCTACACCCAAAATTGATCTCCCCATATATTTGTCAAGGATAAGACCCCCTACAAGGCTTGGAGCAGCCTCAAAATAGAATTGGCCCACTTTCGTATTTCCGGTTCACGTGCATGGGCCCAGATTCCCTATGAAAAAAGGAAGGAACTTGATCCACAGAGCACATAGTGTATCTTTGTTGGATACCCCAATGATGTGAAAGGATACATACTTATTGATATTTCCTCAGGATGAATCATCATTGAATGAAGTTTCCAATTCGAGGAAAATTTCTCACATGTACCTCAGCAGCCGCATGCAGACACCTTCATTCTTCCACCTGTCCGAGATGATGAGAAAACACATGTCAAATATTCTTCAGACAAGAGTTCTGATTCATAGGATTCAAATGATCTAGATATAGATTCAGTACATTCAGATGCAGAGTTAGTGCATCCATATGCAGATGCAGAGCTAGTGCAGAGGCCCAAGTGGACCCAGACTACTCTTCAAGATGTAGGGGATCTTGTTGGTGATCCAACCGATACTAGGAGGACTCAATCTGATTTTAAGGAGACTCCTATTACACTCACTGCCACTGAACCATTGCCCTCCAAGAATATTTTCTTGGTTCAGTCTTCAGATCCATAGTCTTATGGTGAGGCTGTTGGAAATCCCTTTTGGGAATCTGCCATGCAGGAGGAGTAAAACTCCCTCCTTAAGAACCATACTTGGGATCTGGTTCCCCTTCCTTCTAGAAGGAAACTTGTTAGGTGCAGATGGGTCTACAAGACCAAGAGCGTAACAAATGGAAATATTAGTAGATACAAAGCCATGCTTGTTTCCAAAGGATTTCAGTAGGTGCATGGCATTGACTATGATGAGACCTTCGCTCCAGTAGCGAATATGGATTCCATACGTTTGTCACTTTCCATTGCGGTGACTAATGGATGGGAATTCCATCAGATGGACGTGAAGAATGCATTTCTTCACGGTGACCTCTCTGAGGATATCTATATGGCATAGCCCCAGGGATTTATGCAAGATTCCTCTTTGGTATGTCGACTAAAGAAATATCTTCATGGCCTCAAGCAAGCTCCGAGGGCATGGTATGACAAGATGGACTCCTACCTATTGTCACAAAAATTTGTACATTGTAAATCAAACATGAATGTTTACATGTTGAGGATGACTGATTCACTTCTACTCTTATTTCTGTATGTTGATGATTTGTTGATCACCGATTGCTGGACTTCAACGATTATTGTAGTCAAGAGGATTCTACTGTTGGATTACTGAGAGGGGGGGTGAATCAGTAATAACGTAATTATTATCCTTTTTCTTCAAATGTTATATCAATGTAGAATTATTATCCAATAATGAGCAGTAATAAATAAACTATCACACACATGCACAGTACACCAGTGTTTTACGTGGAAACCCAAATCGGGAGAAAACCACGATATGCTTTTTCTTATATGTCTTGAAGAATTACATTCATTGGAAGCACCAACTTCCTTTGTTTTCCAGCTGCAACTGGAAGGAGGTTCCAACCTCCTAGTTTCTCAGGCTACAACCTGAGGGAAGTTCCAACTCCCTAAATCTTTGGATACAACCAGAACGAGGCTACAACCCCCAATTTCCTCTGGCTACAACCACCTTTCCTTGCCCCGTCCTGCCACCCTGAAGTAGAAGTAGAATGATGGAACCACTGTCACACTATCACTGTGAGATATACTGCCGTAAACCTGTACCAATAAGTCTGAACCATGCATCA
>SNQJ01S0307013.1:0-10106 GCA_010110895.2 Picea sitchensis | reverse complement strand
ACCTGGATGATCTTCCCAGTGACTAGGGTGTGTCTCTCAACACCGAAATCAGCGAACTGGTATCTTCCTCCTGGAATCCACTGAACTATCTCTCTTGAGATGCACCTCTCTCCTCGATGACAAGTCAAAATCTACATAATGATGAATTAGGCCGTTGACCCTTCTCTTATAGCTTTCCAAAACCCTAATTCGTTGTTGACTTCTAATTTTAGCTCGTTTGTTCTATTTTTAGCTCAAATTGGCTTAAAAGTGCTTTTAACCAGTTTTAGCTCAATGTCACTTTCCGAACATAACACCTTTGACTGGAGTGACCTCTAGTAACCCTATTTACTCCTTTCTCGCCCTGGCTATAGTCTAACGGGGCAGTTTAGACCATTAAGCCTCCTCTCTGGAGCTCCTATTTGGAAAAGGACATTACAGTCCTTCCTTCCCGAAATTGCTTGTCCTCAAGCAATACCAATCCAGGGTGCTGCAAAACCTACTCGCTCTCCCAAGTAGTGTCTTCTACTGGAATCCCTCTCCATTTGATCAAACACTCTCTGATGACCCTGCTCCTCAGTTTTCGCTCTCGGAACTCCAATACCTCCTTCGGAACCAACTCTAACGGTCCCTCCTCATCCAGTGGGGGAAGCTCCTCTTATGTGCTAATGAATTGTCCCACTGCCTTTTTGAGGCAAGATATGTGAAACACATTATGAATCATGCTCCCCTCTGGAAGCTCTAGCTCATACGCAATCTCGCCTACTCGACGCATGATCCTGTAAAGGACATAAAATCTAGGCTTGAGCTTCTCGGCCCCACTCTTCTTCAGATATGACTATTTGTAAGGTTGGAGTCTCAAGAAAACCAAATCCCCAACCTCAAAGTTGTGTTTTATCCTGTGCATGTCCGCACTCATCTTCTATCGGTTCTGTGTCGTCTATAGGTTGTCTTTCAACAACTTGAGAATCTCCTAACTCTCTATGATCCAATCCTTGGCCTTGGGAGCTCTGCCCTCCCCGAAAACCAAGTCTACCAAAGTGGGAGCACCATATCCGTACAATGCTCGAAAGGGTGTCATACCAATGGACATGTGGAAAGTGGTGTTGTAGCAATGTTCTCCCAAATGTAGCCACTTGATCCATGTTCTCTGTTGTCAACCTACATAGTTCCTCAAATATCATTCAAACCACTTGTTGACGATCTCGGTCTGCCCATCTGTCGAAGGGTGATAGTTGGTGCTGGGTGTCAACTCTGTCCCCACCAACCTAAACAACTCTATCCAGAATGTCCCAATGAACCAACTGTCCTTGTCACTGATGATGTTCCTCGGCAACCCACGAAGTCTGAAGACCTCCCTGAGTACCTTGGCTACCTAAACTGCGTTGTACTCTGTCGGTATGGCATAGAAGTGAGCAAACTTGGTCAACCTGTCGACCAATACATAGATACAGTCCTTACCCTAGACCTTAGGTAGGCCTATGATGAAGTCCATCGATATACTTTCCCACTTCTGCTCTGGAATGGGGAGTGGATGAAGTAGCCCTGCTGGAAGAGTATGCTCTGACTTGTTCTGCTGGCAAGTCACACACTCACTGATGTGTCTCATAACGTCCTGTTTGAGGCCCTTCCATGAAAACATCTCCCTGATCTGTCTGTAGGTTTTGAAAAACCCTTGATGGCCTGCTAGTGGTGAATCATGAACTGTTGTGAGGATCTTCTTCTTGAGCTTCGAATCTGGCACCAAGTAGACTCTGTTCTTGTAGAATATGACATCGTCAATGACCCTATACCTGTCATCCTGTATCTGCCCATCCATAACCTCACAAGTGAACTTGTTCTTGGAATATTCCACTAACAAGTGGGATTTCCAATCTCCTAAAATCTCCATCAAAGAACATGATGCAGGTCTCCTCAATAGTGCATCGGCCATAATGTTCTTCTTCTCCTTAACATACTCTATGTCGAAGTCGAATGCTTGTACCTTCACCACCCATTTTTGTTGGTGCTCACTAAGGTCCTTTTGCTCAAGGAAATACTTCAAGTTGTTGTGATTTGTCTTGACCACGAATTTGCTGCCCACCAAATATTGTCTGAATTTGGTCAAGGCATGCATGATTGCATTCATTTCTTTTTCATAAATGGAGTACAACCTCTCGAGNGGGGCTACATAACTCAAATTTGAACCAGGGTCAATCAGAACAGACACTAAATGGTTGGAAATCATACCTTCTATTTCCACTACTGAAGCTTGGTGGTCGACTTGGTTATTATCCAAGGCTGCATAAATTTGTGGCACACTTCTGGCCACATTATTTACGGTAGTAGCTTCCTGTATGTTATAAATTCTCTGACTATTCTATTTTCGATGTGGACAGTCTCTGAGGAGATGTTCTTCTCCGCAACCCCAACATTTCAGAGGTTCTCTCTTTGGGTTATCAGTCTTCCCTAATATGGGTACAAAAGTTTTATTTTTGCTCAAGGAGGGAAAATTCTGCTGGTGCATACTCTGGGCTGGGAAGCTCATTCTTGGGCTCTTCTTATAGTTATTAAACCCTGGGGATTTAATTCCCCTTTTCTGAAATCTTGAACTATTCTTTTGTTTCCATCCTTCGCAAGGTTCTACTCGATGCCCAAACTGTTCATGACAATAGGTCGCCTTTCGAATAGTGCCTTCTAGAGTCTTTGGCTCATCAAATTCAATTATGTTCCGATAGTCCTTAGGTGGTCCACTGATGAAGCATTGCACCTTTTCCTTTTATTCTTTTATATAGGGTACATACCTCAACAAATCGAGGAATTTGTTGACATATTCTTCTATAGTGAGTTGTCCTAGTTTGAGTTCATAAAAATCTTTAGTCTTTTCGTCGGAATATTTTTCCGACAGATACTTCTTCCGGAAGTATTTCTCAAACCGTTCCCAAGACAGGTCCTCTTCGCCAACCCCTTTCACATTCTTAAGGTCTTCCCACCAAATGGAAGCCTTTCTGTTCAAGTTGAAGGTGGCCACTCGGGCCTTCATATTTTCTGAAAAGTCATGGACTCTAAAATACTTCTTTAGTCCAAGCAACCAGGCCTCTGCTTCCTCTCCCTTCTTTATTTCACTGTCAAAGGAGAGTGGTTTGGATTTTCTGAATTCTTTGAATTTTTTACCTTTGTAAGGCTTTTGCTTCTTCGTTTCTTTCGGGAATAGGGACTGGTTCTGCTGCTAGAAGAGCCCTCTGAATCGCCAGCTTCCTTCTCAGAGGAATAATCCGACGCTTGTCCTTTACCTCTGGGGTGGACCTTTTTTGAGGTGATCCTCTCAGTGTGACCATTGATATGACCATGTTTCTGAGTTTCAGGTTCATGTTTCATTTGTCTTTGTAGATCGGATAAACTCTGCAGTAAAACTGCATTAATTTCTGTTTCCTTTTCTTGTTCTTTCATCATCCTTTCATTGTCATCCTTGCAGCTTTGTAATTCGACCATGAGACTCCTCATAGTCTCGGCTAGATCTGGAGGGGTCCCTACTGCCCTTCCTTCATCAGAATCTTCGTCTCTATTGTGGGAGCCCTCTCCCACTTCATGGTGAGTCACCATACTATGTGTTGATAATTTCCCGCGGTTGATCTTTCGCTTGTGTGCAAAGACAAACGCTGGTTGTTAGTCAATAGTTAGATACATTTTTATAACCCGTGCAAAATTCATATTTCTTTCACATGCATACACAGTCGGGTTTTCATTTTGGACTTTGACCTTTTTGAATTAAGAGGGTTAAGATAGAGGGTTACTCTTTTTAAGAGTCTTCCGAACGGAGCTTCTGCGCAACTCGTTCATGAGCCCAAGCAGGCCGAGTGTTGTAACCATGCTCTGATACCAATTTGTAACACACCCGTTGTGGCGTAGTAGATTTTTTTCCCTTTTCTCAAGGGACATAATCCCCAAAAACCCTACAGGGCTTAGCACATGCTACAAACGCCACCTCTTCCTCGACATAGTCTTTGTGCAACCTCCCAATCTTAAGGATCGTTCAGTTTCTTTTATGAGTCGAAACGACTTCTTTTGATTCCCAGCTGGAATCTCCTTCCAATCGATCCACAGGTCCTTTTGGAAGCTCCCCTGTGTGAGCAGCACTAGGCGCAAGCTCCACCCTCTTCGAGTGACCACAACGCTATGACTAAGGATTAACCGCAAAATGTACTTGTCGCAACTCGCAACTCGTGAGTTCATGAGTCGAGGCTCCCGACTCGTCTTTTCCAATCTCACGATACCCAAGATCATGAAATGGGTATATCTCCCCTCTGTCAGCGCCCACCACGTGTGACCATCGGCTAAGCTTAACGCTAGCTCCTCTCGCTTCTCTCCACTTCGCAAGTTGTGGCATCCAACCTTGGCACCTTCCTTTCAGGAAACCCTGAGAAGCGATGTTAGCTTTCCGTCTTGCGTTCTCACTACTTGCGAATTCACAAGTCGAAGGGTTGAACTCTCATTCCCTTATCTCACGAATCCCCAAGAAGTGATGTTAGCTTTCCCTCTCGCGTTCTCGCTACTCACGACTTCGCAAGTCGAAGGGTGGAACTCTCGTTCCCTTATCTCACGAATCCCTGATAAGCGATGTTAGCTTTCCCTCTCGCATTCTCGCTACTCACGACTTTGCAAGTCGAAGGGTTGAAATCTCATTCCCTTATCTCATGAATCTTGAAGACACGAGAGGTCAATGGGTGTTGACTACTTTCACTAGGTGATGCGTGTTCGCCTATCTATCGCACGGGCCCACCTTGCGGTTCTACCACGTGTCCCTCGTCCCCATCTTCGGCACTTCACGATTTTGCTTCCCGAAGTGCTACCTCCTTTGTATCCCGACACCCGAAGTGCCGAGATCCCGAACTCCTCGCTACTCCTTATCGCAACTTGCGACTTCGGTACTTTCAGGACAAAAGTCTCGAATTCCTATCCGCCAAAATGCCGAAATTCGGACACATCATCAATGCGGGTCCCACAACGGAACTTCTTGCCTTTTTGGAGTTTTGGACTTCGCAACTTCGCGAATCCTGATGCTAAGCTTTCGGTTCTTCAACCCACGAAACCCCAAAATACCGAGTTCTGATGCACTTCACCAATAATTGGCTCACACAAATCCTTTTCCAGGTTCTTGGTGAGATTTCTAAGAAGGGTGTCTCTATGGGGAGATCTATCCAGGGTATTACCTGAGAGGGATAAGGGTAGATATTTCCTGAGAACAGACTTGAAGTCTGATTTAATTCAATATGTGTATAAATAACGATTTATAAAACATAAGCCATACATAGTCTTTCCATTATAAGCGTGCAACCACCATTTCTAAATCAAAACACTACACATGCAGTCTTATACGCAAACCATTCATAAAACTGCACAGACTATGATCATACATGTCAGAATATAAATTTCAAGATGCAAGATGTAAAAACACTTATCAGAAATAATACCAGATGTGATTGCGACTGCTGAGAGGGGTGCTCGTTTCCACCCAACCGTAGGCTCAGTGACTCCCAACGGATTTACCACTAGCCACCCCTGAGCTGAGACCATGATGCTGCGAGACTGCATCTCTATTCGCCAATGATCGAGAACGAAGGTTACTCTCCTTCTTCTCTGCTATCACTCACTCTGTGTTTTTCTAGAGTTCCTCTTCCTCTTTCCCTCGCGTCTTCCCTTGATTGCCCACACTTCCTGCCTTTCTCTATTCGGCGAGGTTGCATGTTGCACGATTTTCCTTACAGTGGTCAGGTCTGAGGACTCTATGGATGGGCGGTTCACCCCCATCCCTCATTACTCATGAGGATCCCTTTACCTACCAATCCTGACCATTCATTTAATTCAAGGCCAGCGAGCCACTCTTGGTTCTCTGGGCTAGTGAAGTCCAAATACGGTATTGGTTTCGGTGGAAGTTAATGCCACCATTCCAGGTGCCTTCCACCACCTTTCTCCAGCCATCGTGGTCTCTTTTTCAGCATATCCCCTCTCAGAAGTCCTACAATATATATACATAATATTATTCACATTCATCGACCTTTTTCACAAGGTCCATTCACATCACACATTCACATTTTTGGGTTTTCCACAGTTCTTGGCCAGTATAGTTATTTTTACAAACTGGTGGAAACAAGGTGTTACAAGTATAGTCATCATCCTTCTCCTATATTCAAATGATATTGTTCTTATGGAAAGGAATCCCTATGATCTCATAAATCATCTCAGAATCCTCAAGGACTTCTGCTCTAATACAGGGATGACGATGAACATTGAAAAAACAAAGGTTATGATAATAGAATCCCAAAAGATCACCTATGATAGTTTCATGTATGACAAAAATAACTTGGAGGAAGTGACTTCATACAAGTATCTTGGAATTTATGTTCATCACAAGATAATTTGGAACTATAGCATCAAGAAAAGGATAAATGGAGGGTGGAAATATTTCTACGGGCTTGAAAATATTGTAAATTAGTGGACCTTTGGCTATGGGATAAGAAAAGTCTCCTCTTTGAGACTCTTGTCACTCTTGTTATCTTATATGGATCTGAAGTTTGGGGATTCATTATCTCTCCTGAATATTGGAGAATAGAGAAAATCCAAAATAATTTTGTCACTTATAATCTCAAAATTAAAGGCAATATACCCTATACTCTCCTCCTCATAGAAGCAATCATTTCTCCCATTGAGAGCACATCTATGATTAGGTACTCAATGTACAAGAACAAGATAAACAACATGGATGACACAAGTCTCCCAAAAATTTCTTCAGAATCCATCCAAAATCACCATCAACTTAAGAGGGGATGGCACAATGATGCCAAGTCTTGGCTAAATCATTGGGGAATAAGGGAAGTCTAAGTTATTCTGTAGAATATTGATGATATGAAAAATACCATTTAAGCTAAATTTAAGAATCTTATTTGGTGTGATAAATAATTAGAGGATATAATAAAATTAAGATAATATAAGGAGGTGGTAAACCCTAATCTTCAAGATCAAAATTTAATGTCCCTTAGAAGTTTCAGATCTGACCTTTATTTAGTATTATAAGTGATCTTCATACATAATTCTACAGATATGGTACAATATAGAAATATATAGAGCCTCTTGGCCTTCCCCAACTGAATATGGATCATTAAAAGATAAATTTCCTTCCCTTTATAGTTGGAACCCTCAGATCTATGTTTGTAAGCCTATGTGTGTCTAGATCTAGGACTGGTACAGTCCTGGCTAGTTGGATAAGATCAATATTTAGGCCCTCTAGTCAATGACCTATGAATAGCTCCAAAATACTTTCAAAATGTAGGTCAGGTGCCAAGTATATGGATGGGATCAAGTTAGGTTTAAAATGATTAAGTCCTCCTCCAGATCTCTAAGCCTCCTCAATGAGAGTTGTGACCTCCTATAGAAATTCATCCCAAGCCACCAAAAATCATATAATAAGAGAATACCTTAAGTAATGGATGCAAAAGAGCATTATGGCTCCAACAAGAAGCCTCCAATAATGTGTAATTTCACATCTATCCTCCTCAAAGAAAATTGAACTTCTCTCTCTTTGATGGTGCACCCCCATTGTTGGAAAATCCCTCAAATTTGTGCCCTAGCCACCAAATAATGAATGTTGAAAACCTATGTCTGGATAGAATGGTGAAGGAGATATCTTTCACCTCCTTGGCCAAGCTTGGAACAAGAACAGAGGAATCTTTCACCTCCTTGCTGGTCTCTAGGGTTTTTTCACTAAAAACCCTCAAAATGTAAGTTGTCTAGCTCAATAGCTCAAGAGAATAATGAAATCAAGATGAGGAGAGAGGCACCCGCCTCTTTATTTTGTACCTCCTCCTTCTAATTTTTTATTGAGTTAATTTTTCCCATTTTCTATGTTTTTGTTTTAATTATCCTTTAAGTCACATAATCCTTCTTTTATCCGTTTACTTATGTCACTTTAATAATACAACCTTAGTCCTTATATTGACAATTCCACACCTTTCCTCCCCTTATTTCACCTTGGACTATAGTCTAGAGGGGTAGATAGACTACTACATCCTTGTGTTCTCCTATCAAGGAGAAGGGGATATTATAGTCTCCCCTACTGGAAATTTCTTTCCCTGAAGCAATTCGGAACCAACTCCTTGTAATACTTGCTCACTTTCCCAAGTAGCATCTTCTATAGGTAAGTCTTTCCATTTAACCAAATAGTATTTAATTTCTCTTCTTCTTAGTTGTTTCACGCTATTTTCTATTATCTCCTCTAGAATTAAGTATAGATACTCTTCTTCATCAATTGGTGGCAATGTCTCATTAACTAACACATGTTTTCCCCATGCTCTTTTCAAGCAAAACATGTGGAAAACATTGTGGATTTTACTCCCTGGTGGCACTTTCAATTCATATGACACTTCTCCAATTCTTCTTTTCACTTCATATGGCCCATAGAAGTGTTGTTGTAGTTTCTCATCACCACTCTTCTTGAAATATGCTTGTATGTATGGTTGTAGCCTTAATTATACCAAATCACCAACCTCAAAAGTACGCTCCACCCTTTTCTTATCCGCATACAATTTTTGTTGGTTTTACGCTCTATGTAGATTGTCTTTGAGCTCTCAGACGATGTACTAATTAACCTGTATCCACTCCTTTTCCATAGGATCCTTCTTCTCCCCAAATAAAATATCCACAAAAGTAAGGGGCTCATAATTGTATAATGCTTTAAAGGGGGACATGCCAATGGACATATGGTAGGTGGTGTTGTAACAATACTCCCCCAAGTAAATCTATTTGACCCAAGATTTATGTTTCCCTGTGTTACACATTATTTTGGTCACTCCGATGATGACTTTACAAGCATGTGATTAGGCCCTCAAAATCATCTTTTGCCTAAGAAAAGTGGTTTCTTTCCTCCCCTGTAAGACTACTTTTTAGAAGGACGTCGCATGCTACCCATAGTGTACAGTGCGGAAATCAATGATTTCTGCATGTTGCTCTATAGTTGGCCTACGGGATTTTCGCATGCTTCTATATAGGCAGGATGTGGTGGCATTTGAAAGCCAAAAGAGGAAAGAGGTTCAAGAAGTTTCTATAAGGGGAATCTTCTGGAATGTGAGGTGGCGCCTGTATGGTTACGATCCTATTGACTTCTCTAATATGGTGGGATCATCCTCATCCCTTTAACCACTTCAGATTCTCCTATATAATAATGGGCTTCTCATGGAAAAGGTTAAGCACAATGAAGCAAAGTTGAGAAAAGGATTGATGGAAGAATAGGTTGGACATTGTGTGAAGAATATTATTTCAGTTGATACTTGAGGTCTACATTTTCCCATCAAGCTTATGAAGATCATCTTCATGCAAATATCAGAACAAGTATATGTGCGTGTTGGAACGAAGGACCACTAAAAGGGAATTTGCGACATCAAGGCATTTCGGTTGTATCTTCCACTTTTATTCAATATAATATAGTGGCATGTTTATTTCCCATAAAATTATTCTCATTTTATTACATGACTCCTTGATCACATGTTTAGGTTTTCATTGAATCTATCATAGTTGCTTTCACTTTGGTTGGTTTTTGTCATTGCAGATCTGGTTTCACAAGAGCACTGGAGTGAAGCAGGAACAACAAATATATAAGGAAGCAATCTCAAAGTTAAGTCATCAATTCCTTCTTTGAAACTTAGATCAATGATTGTAACTTAGGGAAAGCGTCATCTCTGTTATCACTGAAATTTCATCCGCACATGGCGACAAGAACTCAACATCGTCAAATAGGAATGAAGTCATTCATGGCACTGAATTAATTTCACAGCATTGCAAAAGGGTCAAAAACTATACAAAGTAACCAAAAATTGAAGGGCGCTTTACAAAAGTTGGGTGCGCACACATATGCGCGGAACAGGAGCGTACAATGCGTGCATGCGCGCACAATGCGCGGCTCTTGGCGCAAAAACCTGCGCACCTGCTAAACGGTGCATTTATGGAATTGGTCGACCTCCCAACCACTAATGGATCAGCTCCCAAGCTGATTTGACTCCCAAATCTGAGCTGAATCCGCATGGTAGGCTGGTCAAAGACCTAATTAAGCCCTAAAGAGCCCCTTTTCACACCTCAAAGGAGTTACATAATCACCCAAT